>JAPMAG010000949.1:0-13110 GCA_036584685.1 Rhyacophila sp. Rhy_31_5 | reverse complement strand
TATGCTCCATTTTTGAGCGGATGATTAATAATAAAAAAATATGATTATTTGATACATTAAAAAATGCCGAAAATTCTCATCATTGACTGGTTATGTATTTACTCCTAATATAGCCTCTGAAATTCCGGTGTATCATACATTCATATTTTTATGTATTTTATTTTATTGGTGTATAATATTTAAAATTATTTGTTCCATTTATTATACATATCCGCTTATAGACTTTATGTTATAGAATTTATGTTATATGAATAAATGAAGATATTTCATATTATTCCAAATCCGCTCTGAGGTGGAGTAAATGGAATCTTCACGATATAAAGTATATCTTAACAAATATTTTTACGAATGAATAAACATAAATTATTAGCTCATATATTTTGTGTGCATACCTTGGCTACAAATACGAATTATAACATATTTGAACATTTTTGTGACCACATAAAAATCAAACCCACGGACAATAACTCACGGACTCAAAACCACATACATAATATATTCACTGAGCTATCGTGGTCGATATATTACCTCTTTAAGCTAAAGAAATATTGTAAGATGTATTATTATCGCTTAGTTTTACATTCTCACAATATACGAGTATTTTATATTTCATTTAGCATGTATCGTGTGGATCAATGTTATATTACCGCTAGAGATTCTAAAAAAAAGAAATATCTATAATGGGACGAAAGAAAGTACATTGTTTAACCGTCTAGTTAAATTCAAACAAAATTTCTGATGTTATGAATCGTCGAATAGATTTGAATAATAAAATTATTTTATTTTGTTTAGTTCGTTTTCATATCTTCGATACTTCGGTACCAGCCTTCGTGAAAGTTTGTTTACATTTAAAAATAAATATTGTGAGAAGACTAAATTAACTATGTTCAAATTTGTCTTGTCTCCGACTCCCAAGTTAATATTTTTTTATTTGATTAGTATTTTACATCACCAGTAGCGCTATCAAACAATACAAAATTTTCATTTATTTTACGTAAGACATTAAACAAAATATCAGTGATCAATAACTCATTAAAATCAGAGTTTCTTTTATGTTATATATTTTTTTATAACATATTTTTTTTAATTAAAAGCTTAGTCTTATTAATTTCATTCAAACGAGTTCATATATCAAAGCTAATAAGCTTTGTATCGTAAATATACGATTAATCTTAGGTATTTATTACTATAAATACACATGATTTTTCATCATATTAAATATAAATATTATTATAATTTTTAATTCGTCAATAATAGAATGCGTGCGTCATGAGTGTTCAACACACATCTGTGATAGACGATATATACGTCGCTTTTTCACCTGTAAAATAATGTCTCGTATATCGTAGAAGTTTTTATATTTGATTTTACTTTAATATACGAGTATATTCATTTTGTTCCCCGAGTGATGTATTGTGCTTTTAATAGTATGCTGTTAAAAGTTTAAAATTATTTGTGAGGTAATTTCGAATTTCTCATTTATTATGATGTTAACAGAATACTAAGTTTTTAATTAAAACATTGATATATTTATTTTATAATTTAAACTTAAGAAGGCTGGCTGCCAATGGTTTGAGGTTATTTATTAAGATATATGTTTTTCGAAAGACATCAATTATTCAGACGATTGTAACAGAAAACATACAGACCATCATTAACACATTCTGTTACAATTCGTGGCCTTAATCAGCATTATTGTTCTAAATTTTTAACGAAATAATGTGAGACATCAAAGATATCATAAGTTTTATGGCAGTTACTCGTAACTAAGCGTATCCGGTCTAATAGACTCTAGTACTTCACCTGCTCTAATAACTATCTCGTGAAAAAAAATATATAAATGTATAGATTTTACTCAACGTCGACTTTTATCAGTTGATAAATTACTAAGAAACAATTAGTCGAGTATGTATTTCGATTGTTTATTAAAAGTATACAAAACGATATTTTTCCGCATATCAATGAATTTCTAGGTTGTGAAGTCAAAAATTAGTTTACCGTTTGTTTGCGTAATATTATGATTATAGAAAAATAATTTTATACAATATTTACTCGTCAACTACGGTGTATTTGATTGATATCTTTAAACAATGCATGACGTCAGTTTGTGTGTAAACAAAATATATCTTCCTCTTCTAAAAATATCTGTTTGCGAAGATAAGATATCATAAGTTACTTTCAGTTTTACAAGCGTGCAGCTTAACAACTCGTAATTCTCATTTGATTATTAAGTCATATATCGGTCTTATACTATTTTTTTCACACATGGCATATCCTTAAAACTAAAATCAGGAGTCACCCTTTCCTGTATAAAACACTACGTACTTTCAATGTTTAATTACGACAGTAGTTATTATAATAAACATACTTTATATCAATGTACTCGTATATCGTCGCTTTACTGGCAAAAGGCGTTAACTCCAAAAATAACAGTTTTGCCTAACAATGCAGTTTGACAGATTTTCGCACCTCTATCGTCTGGTAAAACGATATTACTCCCTGTACTTTTTCTGTTATATTGCTACCAATAAAGTCGATATTTAATATTTTATTACTGGCAAAACACATTTAACCAGCTAAGGATTATCAAAGATTATGTGTTACTAGGCTAATTCTAATTCTGGAGAAAAGTGTCAGCAATACTTACAATCACACTTGTCCTAAAATATTATCGTTATTTGATTGTAAGAGACTCAAAATTTAATAATCAATTTTCTCAAAAACTCTTTTTTGAGTTAGCGTTTTCTGCCAGTATAACGACGACATTTCGTGCTTTTTTGATCGGCATATACATTTCCATTTTTTCTATCAGTAAAATGTATCTTAAATTCGATGAAAAGTCTCATACACATAAGATTGTATAAATACAAGTATATGACACCTATACTCATGTATAACATATTTTAATACATAAATAATAATAAAATATACTGTTCCAATTTTTTAAACACATTTTAATGCAGATTTTAACTTTAAATTTAATATTACCTTGTCAATAATTTATTTAAAAAAATAAACTTTTATATTATAAATAAAAAAATTCCCATTAATTATGTTATACATATATTCTTCTTACATTAAATAACACATTTGCTCTTTCCTATATGTACTTAAAAGCTATCAGTATAGTGAAATTAAAAAGAAAAATATCTTGACAGTTTAATTTGCAATCAACATGGCCTTGGTTTTATATACGAGTACGTACTCGTATAATACGCAGTCGTAGATCCAATATATCTTTACAAGATACGAGTATTGCTTACTGCATATCACCTTACGAGTATGTTGAGGATCTATTGATAGAGAGTCATGACCAAAAACAAAAATGCAAGTATTTTTTTCATTTCAACTGATTAAAATCGACACTCTTAAATTTAGGTCGAATAGAAATATGTGAGTAATCGAAAAACAAATAATGCGTATTTTTTAAATGACCTATCCAAGATATATTTCTATCTTTGCACATATCAATTCATTTTATCATTTCTCACCTGTTTTCTTCTTGCGATATAGCTGCAAACTTATGTTATCATTAATATCAGTTACCACCAATGTCTCTAAACACAGTAGCGTGCCAAAGCCATGCTGAAGATTTACATTACTAAGAATTGTAACGAGACAAAAAATATTGATTCATCGTTTCTAAACAAGATAATTCCCACTACTATGACGTAAACATTTAAAAAGATAATATGCAGTGGAGGTGAATGCTACTATTCTAGATTAAACCATATCTTCTCCAACAATTAAATAAACAATCACAAAAATGAGTTCATAGTAAGTGAATATTTTTATTCTTTAGTTCGCTCATATTTATTATTTAAAATTTCTTAAGTAGTACAATTATTTCAATTCTAAAATTAGTGAATCATAATTTTCTCAAATATTTAAGTGACTTCACAGTTTATATATATATATGAACTGTAACCACAGATATATTTAAAAAATATATTAAAGCCGGTGTCATGTGCTCTATGCATCAACTGTATCTGTAAAAATATGTATTAAAACTGTGTTATTATTTCAATATTATGGCTTCCAACACAGTAGAGATATTTTTTTAATGTTCTTTTATGTTATACACAGCTGTCTTTATACCGTTAGAAAATTGATTAGCAACCTACAAATATTAAAAAATGGATGCTTTCAAATATGTTGTTATTTTGCGTATTTATTGATAAGAGGTAAGATTATAGTGTAAATAATAATAAAAAATGTGGAATGTTTTAATAAAAATAAATACTCTTATTTTAGGGTTTTCTTTCAAATATAGTACTGATTATTCTCAGTTTTATATTAAATACTAATTAAATACGTATATTTTAAAGTGAATAACTTTGAAAAGTGAAGAACCAAGTTTCTACTGATCTATTTAAATACTCTTTTTTAATTTCATTTACGCACTCAGTTATTTAAATTTGACATGAAATAGCGACCTACAATTTAACAAGCAGCAAATATTATCATTTTAACAATAGTTTTCGATTAAAACTAAGTAAATTCTATATGATTGAACACTTTCCTAATAATAATATGCTTAATCAAATGCATACAGCGAATTAGAGAAGAATATTTGACTATTAATAAAACACCGAAACCTTTATAATGAGTTCCACAACGTGTTGCATAAAACCGTATTCAACCTCTGTTCTAAATATATAAAACTTTAGTTCAGTATACCGTAATATAACACATAATATATTCTCTTCTAATTCTATACGACTTTATTTCTTCAACGATTTATAGAAGTTTGAAGTATCTTCACAGTTTTTCACATAATTGCATTGTACAACTTATATACCTATATTTTTGTAATATGGTAGAGTGTATTGATGTATTTGAATAAAATTAACCGTTTCATGGTAAACATATTAATAGTACACAGTAACTAAGTGGTCGTACGCCACTGTTAAATGTTTCCAGTTACAGGCCCAATAAACAAGAAGCAGAGATAGCTTGCCGTACTCAGTTCGATTATATACAACTTCATAATATATCCAGAGAGATTAAGAATAGTCGTGTAGGGATTTTTAGCGAATTTCACGCAATAGATAAACGTCATTCTATAATGCAAATATAGCGGCCATACAAAACATTCGGTCAGTGTCGCGTCGCTGCTGTATCAGCAGACATGGATAAATACACGCTGGATACTCTGCAAAGTTAAACATGAGTGAAATGGTTGCACCGACCTGGAGAGAGTATGCAACTGCATTGAGCGGTAAGACAACTGCAATTTCATACGCCAATATATCTATTACATGCGCATTGTTTTTAAAAGACTACAAATCCCGCTCTTAACCTCAACTGTCTGAATAATTAATTACGTGTTGGTCGTTGCTTCATAATATTATTTATTTACGAACGCGGATAGAAATGATATTTGTATTTTCGTTTTATTTTTAGGCGTCCTTGCTTAAAAACACTACGTCGACTCGGAATCTATTTTGAAAACAACTTCCGAACCAGCGTCGGTCATTTTTGTCGGTGTTACAAGTCGAATCGCGTGCTGAAACCAATTTGGGAATATTATACGTTTGCTCCAAAAAGTGACAACGAAATTTTACGATTCTCGGCTTTGGGATAAAAGTATAACAGAATACCGAATTTATTCCATACAATATTCCAATATTTCTATATACAACTGGCAATGGCGCATAAATATAAATATATTAAGTTTTACAATAGTAAATACTCAAATTCTAGTACCATCACTGTGATTTATAATTATTAACATGATTATGTTATGAAGACTGTACAAATTTAATGTGATACGAACAATTAATGATAAGAATTTATAATCTTAATTGGTTGATATCTTAATCAGTTTAAATTCCAATTTAACTATGTAGTACCGTTCTTTGTTTTTTTATTGTTTTACTACATTGATTTTCAAATGATTTTTCATTTATATTTCCAGCCAGGACGTAAATTTAACGTAGTGGAGATAAAAAATAATAACTATTAGTTATACATACTATAAACATCCGTATGCACCATTTCAAGGCGAATTCGACTAAAAATCATATTTTTTGTTTATCAATCCGTTCGTTATTATTCCATTTTATTATTTACCAAATTAAATAATTTAGCCTAAAATTTTTACTTGCAATTGAAAAAGTATTACTCATAAATCTATCAACGCAGCCATTTCTTAATGGAAATCTATATGTTCCGTTTAGGAAAAGATACTATTTAAGCTTTACAGAGCGATTTAAATAGTTTTATTTATAATTTATCCGGACACAAAAAGGGAACAGAATAATATACCATAAAATATAATATTTCTTAATAGATTGGTTAATTATACGACTACATCATGAAATAAATTGTACAGCGAATTAATATGTAAAATCGTCATGAAAACCCGCTTTAAATATAATATTTTCAAATCATATTTGTTAACAAACGGATTGTAGCTCAAACTATTTTGTAAAAAATATTTTTTCTGAAAACATAAAAAAACCGGTTATTCAATAAAATGATTGAATTCGCTGTGTTTGTTATTTATTCATATTTCTAACTAATTAAAAAATGTTTCAAAACAATCTCTAAGCAGTTTATTTGCGTATACCATACAGTTTGTTATAAATTTAATATAAAACTCTCTGTGATATGAATGGTCTAATCTTAACTTATTTACAGACTTGTAGATATGCCAAATGTCTTAACTAGTTTACTTCCATAAAAATTAATTAACTTTACATTATATGGTATCAAATTTACTTTAATGCGTTTAATATGACGACTTTATTCGTATTTATTTTTGGTATGAATATCAAATTTACAAAATTTTACTGACGTTAATTAATTATTGTGATTTAGTTGTCATTACCATTTTACTGTTTTTTTAAATTCTTATCATTTGTCATGCAAAATACAATAAACAGAATAATATTTATTTCACTATTAAATTTATGACAGCAGTTTTTTATCCCACTATTTTACAATAATTTTAAAAAGAGGTAGCGGTGGTAGTAAAAGGCTCTAAGGGGCTCGCTCGAGCCTCTTGTTAAATATAACTTTGTAAAATTAATAATTCGTTCAGATCAAATCAGTATCTGAATACAATTAAATTTCTAGACGGTCATTGACTTGTTCCAGAGATGTCCAAACTTTTTAGCCTACGGGCCACACTGACTCTTCCACTAAGTCCCGAGAGCCAAAACCTAGCTAACTCATCAAACCAACATACTGTAGTTTTGAATTACGGGCCGGATACCAGGCATGTCAGGCCGGTGTTGGGACTCGAGCCATATTTTGGAGACCGCGTTAATGCATATTGTTGTTATAAGAGTGTTGTAAAAAGAGTGTAAAATTCTCCCTTTACCATCACGCTTCATAATTAAGCCACTTATTAACGTGTTGGCAGTCTACCCCTGATTATGGTCACATCTTTAAATCAATTAAATTGAAATTAAATACAAAGATTGCCGATCAAGTGTTATTACGAACATAAATAACTTCATACAGTGAATAAATAAATTAAATACGCCAAGAAAGTTCGGTGGAGTTCTTCCAGCAGTATTAACTGTATTGTTACGGTAACTGTTCTCCTGAGACCTAATTATTTTTTTTTTTTAAAAGGATTAATGTGTTGCTACTTGATCTTAAAAACTCAAGTATAAAACAAAACACTTTTATCAAATTGTAAATTTATAATGGCTATTTTGACAATTTAATCGCTGTTACTGAGCTGACAATAATAATTAAAAGTACTCGTAGTACAATAATTGTTATGTATTTAATGGGCGTGGATATTATTTTTTCTCATATTTGTAAACTAGATGTAAGGTTTATTAGCAAATACATAATTTACATATCAAGTGAATTATTGATCTTGAGACATTTATAGTCAACAACGTCAATTCTTCTGTTTGTGTCGAGATATATTATTGTCATTACATTTACAACGTACACATACATTCGGTCACAAAAGTAATGGACACGCGTATAATATAAAAATTATCGTTAAATTTGCTTTTCTCTCTATTGTATTTCAAGTGTTTTTTTAATAAATTTTAATGCTTTCACGTCATTCGTAAAACACATTATTTTATTTTAATTTTAATACCGTCGCAATAATCAAAAAAACTCTAACTCGTATAATATATATGTACCAAACTAATGCCACTAAAATCATTTAGCACAAATTAAACAAGGAAGTTGCTTTTTGATTGAGAAATTATTGTTGTAAAAATGTATATAAATTATTTTGATTATTCACTTTACATCAATATTTACGTACATATTTACGAGTAGGTTATGATATGATAACTTCAAGTGTCTATACTGCCATTATGCAACAATAGCTTATAATAAAACATCGATAGATTTGAGAGAAAGAGATAGGGTACATTATTAGACGTTTAAACCGTTTGCAAAATCGTATCAATACTTCAAATTAGTCAATTTACTGTTTTTAATGTAAATAAAAGTCTTGGAGTTGAAACCTGAGTCGTAAATAAAGCTCGACTTGTTATTAGCATTACTTTGTTGCCCTTGTAGGTGCATAGATAGGGCAGGACATCTGACTTACGAACCGAGAGTTGCGAGTTCAAATCCCGTAGCTGGCTAAACTTGAAGAATTTTTTTCAGGTGAATTTGAAGCCAGGAAAAAGTTTAAAATATAATAATTCGGGGGCTTAGTATTATAATGGCGAAACTATAAAAATGGGTGTTTTGAGTTAAGTACTAAACTGACACTCAAAAAAATCTATTAATGAGACAAAGACAAAACTCGTCCGATAAATGGTTATCCAGATAAATCTGGGTGAAACTACAAATCAAATGAACCGTTTAAAAACGGAAGTATGAAACAATTTATTTTTTGAAAACTGTTTTGTTCTATATCTCAAAACTGTGTTTTTGTCGTTTCGCCCTTATGACCCTAACCCTCCAAATTGCTACTCGTGAAAACCTGTCAAAGCAATCTTCACATTGTAGAGATCCATATGCTTCATTTCGAAACAGATATAATTTAAAGATGAAGAGACTTTACAACAATGATAAATTTGGAGATATAGTTTTGTATTATATGAATGTTATTATATGATACATAATGCAAATAATTTAACGATGATTTCAAAATTATGCGTGCGTTGTACTTTTGTGACCGTTAATAATAATTAGACATGGTACCACGAATAGCTGTTCTAAATCCAATACCAAACAGTGTTACCAGGTACAAAACTCGTAATTGCTCAATATTGACGACTTCACTAATAGACAATATGTCATGTAACAATACACAAAACTTTTTCATTAGCATGTATAACTCCAACGCATCGCTTAGACCCCATTAAAAACATATTTTCATTAGTAATACTAGTTCGCAATCTAAATAACATTAAAAAGGTTATATTTTCAATATTTTTCGATACAAATTTCATATTTGAATTACGGGTATGCAGAGACTACAATCTACTACCTACACAAGCCCACCTCAACTGTTCTACTTTTAGATATAGAATTTTAGGAAAGAAATATATATTTGACACGTGTTTTTGTATGAACATTATAGTTATTGAATTAAAGTGAAATAATATAAAATACAATTATTAAGTCGCTCTCAAATTACAATAAGTAGAAAATCTTCTTCCCGAGTCACGTTACTGGTAAAAACATACCAAATTATATAGGTTCAATTCTTTCAAATTTTGCTATTTCGTCTGTAGCCAGCTTCAAATATCTTTGCGTTGTAGTTTGCATACAATATATCAATAAACATTATATCAGTTCTGCGATATTGTAGCATTAGTGATATATTGTTGCATTTTCAGCTACCATTATAACAGCAGCAGCAGGAACTACTGTAGGGTGGACATCCCCGACACTTCCTGTACTTCTAGGAAAAGAATCTCCAATCTCAACAACTCCTGACCAGTCGTCATGGATAGCATCTCTAATGATTCTCAGCTCAGCTATCAGCCCATTGCCAACAGCGTACCTGGCCGATCGTTTGGGACGTAAACTCACACTGCTGTTGGCTGCAGGACCTTATATTATTGGATGGGTACTCATCATGGAAGCAAAGTCGGTACCCATCATATATGTATCCAGAATGATATCTGGTATTGGTTACGGAATGGTTTATACAACGGCGCCCATGTATTTGGGAGAAATTGCGTCCGATAAAGTTCGCGGATCTATGGCCACACTGATCACCGTAATGTCGAAGGTATTTTTTTTCGATTTTACAAATCACACTGCTCCTATTAAACAAAAATACTGTAATTGTATAATTTTTTAATAACATTTAGATTTTCTCATAAAACCCGTTAAGGTAAATTCAGACGAAACGGTAAATATCGTCGGTCTTACAACTAGTGTGAGAGATGTAAGTAAACAGTGTATCTTATGACAATTCACATAATCCAAGCAGATTTATTTGATTTTTTTAAATACCTGTAAGTCATTTCAAACTCTTGCGCACCGCTTTCCACCGTCCCAAAAAAATGCAAATATGATCATACTTCATCGAAAATTACTTAACTAAAAATATTTCATTAAAACTTTAGGTTTGTATATATACTCGTATATGTGTTTGTGTGTATGTGTATTTATTACTTAAGAGTTTATAATAGTAATCTCACTTCGAAAGTATCTATACAACTCGTATATTTTAACTATTATTCCTCTAAAATAGACCAGGATCCCAACACTTTGTGAAGATTGCCTTGATAGTTTTTTTTTCAAGTTATAATTGTCAATTATTTACTCACACACTGTTCATCAACTGATTACTTAAAACGCAAAGTAGAGTAGTTATTTTTGAATAAATAGTAATATTCTTCATTTTTTCAATAAAACATAGTTGAAATACAATATCTTTTGATTTTGGTATTATATTAGTTCAAAATTAAGAATGCTAAATATTCAATTAGAGCTCGTTGAAATGTGATTTCTAAATATTGACACATAAACAACATCTTATCTGCAGTATTTTTATTTTGATAGCTCTTACGACTTATCATGATTTTATATGAAGCTTATCAATATCTGATCAAATACTGTTTGATTACAAACAAGTAGCACTGTAGTCATAATAAATATATGTGCAAAGTAATCATTGTTGTTTGAATAGATAACTGTGTTCGACACTTATAAAATACAAACGAGTACATTAAATTGAAGACATGCAAATTGTTTTACAGATTTTTTGTATTCCCATCTATCAATATACTCATAGTTAATATAATTGAATATTTTTAAAGAACTCTTAACATAGTATTATATTTAAAGACACTTCAATAGGCACTCAAACTCGATGCGGATTCAGAAAAGATATTAAAGTTATAGTTCAATAGAGACCCAGCGAGTGACCTAGAGAGAACGAAACATGTATGGTGATTGTATATTTGGCTATGGATCCAAAATCACCATCATCATACCATTAAAAATTCATTTATTTCTTTAAAAATTATTAATATATTGTAAATAACAGATATGTAGTATATATTTTTCTTAATACATTTTTGAATTTTTATTACATTCATTACATACAGTACTGGATTGCCATTATAATAAAACTCAGTAATATACGATGTTTATTCAATGACAAGCGTATTATTATAAAAGCACTCAGCATAATGACGCCCTTTGCAAGAGACGGGTGGATAATAACACAAAAAGCACAGAAAGAGCGATTAAAATACTTGCGAGATAAAGAGAGAAAAGCCTGGAGGGTGATTATGTAGGCAGCTTAAACTTCAATTTATCGTTGTATCATCATTCATTTTTACTCTTATAACAAACAGTATCAAATGTTTCTGATTAAACTTTATATATTTTCAGGCCGGCATATTGGCGCAATACAGTATAGGGCCATTCGTCACAATGAAAACATTGGCCGGCATAAATTTGGTGCTTCCCATCGCGTTCTTTGTCGTCTTCATCTGGCTACCGGAATCTCCCTATTTTTATCTCAAGATTGAAAATCCTGAAAAGGCTGAAAAATCTTTGCAAAGCCTTCGAGGAAAAGTTAACGTCAATACTGAATTAGACGGCATGAAAAAACTCGTTGCTGAAGATATGAACCATAGAGCAAGTTGGAGAGATTTGATGTACGTGGAAGGAAACCGCCGTGCTTTAGTTATTATCCTGGGCGTCTATACAACACAGCAACTTTGTGGAAGTACGGCAATAATTTCATACGCTCAACAAATTTTCGGTCAAATGAAAGGCGTTATGACACCTGAACAAACGTGTATTTTGTTAGGTTCCGTACAGCTGCTCACTTCTACGTTATCATCTCTTCTAGTGGATCGTGTGGGAAGAAAACCACTTTTATTACTGTCATCAGCGGGGGTTGGAATTGCTAACTTCATAGTTGGCGCATACTTTTTATTGAAACATTTTGATTGTGATATCGTTGAAAGTCTTCATTGGGTGCCTATTATTGCTATCATTGTCTTTATATGCTGTTACACTATCGGACTGGCGACCGTCCCGTTCGCAATTACCTCGGAAATGTTCCCAACCAACATTAAGTCGCTGGCTACATGTGTAATTCAAACATATACGGCGATTTCAACATTCGCTGTAACTAAATTGTACCAAGTGGTTGCTGATAACTTAGGAACTTATATAGCATTTTGGGGTTTTGCATTTTTTTCCCTAAGTGGTTTAATTTTCATTTTCATCACTCTTCCTGAGACAAAAGGACAATCGTTCGCAACTATCCAAGACCGTTTAAAGATCAAATCGACTAAACTTACTACTCAAATAGAAAACTATAAGAATGATATATGATAACCGCTGTATTTTTTACTCTGAACGAAAGGAAATCGTAACAGTTTGTACTGTTAATAAATATATTAGTTGTAATTGAAGGTATTATTTCCAGAGTTAGTTAATTTTATTTATTATACGTGATAAATAACTGTATACAAGAGTGTAAAGAAAAATATACTTTACTAAAATTTTTAAATAGCAGCATGTAGGTTGGTGTTTGAAGGACCCACCACTGACCCTCCAGTACTCACAACTGCGATTACGCTCGGTCGCCTGTCTGACACTTCACGAAAGTACTGTTCTTTTTCCTCCACATTTTTATTTTAAACCTGCCCGTAGCGGAGTCGCACGGGATGGCATCACCATGCACAGTGT
>JAPMAG010000947.1:0-11261 GCA_036584685.1 Rhyacophila sp. Rhy_31_5 | reverse complement strand
AATATACGCCTTACTCTCCGAGCACCACAAGATCATTTGCAGATCCTAATACTTATGGACACCACTAATACTGACTCCGCCTTCTACCTTTAGAGCGCTTCTCTTCAAGAGCTTTAAGTGTATATGGATGTATACACATGTGAGATACAGTTGCATTGTTAAATCCTGCCGTCACTCACTTGATTCTTATATACCGCCAGGGATATGTTTCGTGCTTCTGGATCCTTCCGTGCATAACTTTATCATATTATGAGCATTCTAAGGATTTTGAACTCGTTTAATATCGACTCTGTTAAGATAAAAAAAAGGGCACCACCCTCGATTTTTTGAAAAGTGATTTTATTTGAGAATCACAATGTACACAACTAAACACGTTCTATCAAAAGAAATTAAGCCAAAAAATGCTAAAATATTACTGAAATTCAGCTTAAGATTTTGAAATAAAACGATCTACTAAGTTTGTTTGGAAAGGAAAAAGCACTAAACGTCAATTTTAATGATTTTTCTTTAATAACTTTTTTAATTATCAGGATCAGGAAAATGAAACACTAATTTATCGATCGTCATGCACTTCAAGTTTGTGTTAATGTGACTCTGATTAAAAGTGATCAAAACACTATTTTGTGCCTTTTCTATTTTTTTTTTGCTGTGAGAGTTACTCCCTTTCACCTATTATATGTTCTGTGCTTTTACCCAAACACGGTCGATATGTTCCAAAGATTTTTTTCGTACACACAATCATATTCGGTTTCAACTCTTGTTTGTTTGTCTATTTTATAAACGCTTTTGAGATTGAGCTTTATAGCCTAATTTGCCAAATATACTTGAATGAGTAAGTTTTTGTGTCGAATAATTATTGTTAACAACACATTTCACTAATTAATTGATTTTATAAAACCATACTGATATTATGATTATACAATAAATTAAATACTTGTTTTTATTAAGTGACTTGAGAATATTTTCTCAGTATATTAACGTCTCGAGTTTACATAACACGCATAAATAATTATGGAAGATATCCTGGGTTAAGGCCGCAAACTCTTGATAAATTGATAATAAATATTTAAGTGATTATTATTTAATAATTATTGACAAAACAATTAAGTTGTAAACGTTCAACAGGGCTTAGTCACTTCATCATATTAGTATTATTACACGATCTGCCCATCTGAATCTCCTTGGCCTCGAAACATTTACATCGTTAGGGCTAAATTGTTGGAACGTTTATTCCGTATTGAATAAATTTATTGACTCATCCAGAAGCTTACGTGATTTAAGCCATTTATTTTGTGTGAATTCTAACCAAATAAAGATTTTTTTTTATTCATTAAATTATTTGAGTACCGTTTTAATTTTTAGGTCATATAACCCTTTTTTATGGCTTCTGAATATGTTACAACACGTAAATAAGTTTTTAGTTAAAATAATAAAGAAAACGTAAATAAAATTCACCTATCATGAAAATTTTCTCATGTTTTTTAATTGTTATAAGCACATTGGCTAGAGTGGCTAAATCGTGAATCAAATCTCAATTATCGGTTTTCGTCTTTCGTTTCTACTTGATGCAAAATGTCTGTATAATTATTTTCTATTAACCTAATTAAACCACACGACACACGTTTTTTTTTGTTGTCAAAATGACAGCATGACACAGTGACATCTTGTCTCCTTAAAATATATCACTTTGACTGCAAATCTTAAAATTGTTTTTTTTTGTCGCATTTTTATGTGAAAATCAGTATTGAAATGCAACCTACTCGAAAGTGACAGTTACGCGTTGTGTTTTCATTTCTGTAAATTGGCCTCATGTGAAATATTTCGATATCTTGGGTGGAAGCCAATGTGGGAAAACCCGAAGAAAATCTATCGCTCAGAAGATATACTGCATTCGTGCCGCATGCTCTCAACATTATAACAAAGTCTTGCGTTTATTATTCTTATACATACTCGGAAATTGGCTTCTCATTTACGTTTGATATTTGATACTTTTCATACAGAACATGCAGATTTGTCGATATGAGCGAATATAATAATAAAATTCATCCAATTAAAAATAATTATTAAATTCATTAGTTACGTCTTGTTCTTGTCCACATGTTTTTAGTATGTCATTCGAAGCTGGTTGATTTGCTATCGTACCCGTGGAATTTTCTTTATGGCAGTCAGTGATTAACCCTTTGCCGAACTCCCAACCTGGGTGATCAGATATGTTTGTCCACGGGAGATATTTATCATTTAATCTCTTTTTCTATATACCTGAAGGGCATTCCCGTATTTGGCTCCCGAGGACGCGCTCTCTAGAAATTACAAGTTTCGCCGAACGCCACTGTTACACTGATCAGATATTTACGCAACTCTAAATACTTGAAAAGAAATAGGAACACAACCAAGGTGTCCAATGTCTTTTCGTAACTTTTAAAACTGAATTTTGCTCATAGAAAGTCTTTGGAACATATAAAAGAATTCCAAATCCTAATAAAATGTATAAATGATGCATATGAAGAGAAATTTTAGCATTTTTTGTATTCTGATATCTGCTGCATACAATGCCCATTCCGTATTTGCCTCATATCTGTTGAATTGTTAAATTTGTCACGAGCTTGAGATTAATATCAAATCACAGCATTATATTATGAAAAGCTAGAATTTCCTTTTTTCCGTAGTATCAATACACACATGCTATGTTTCCTTATGTAATATGGATCAATACAACCTCATTTTGATGATGCTGAACATGCTGCAGCATCGACAAGTAATTATTTATACTGTTAATATGTTTTGGTGTGTTATTGTATTTGATCGTTGTTGTTGTATTCGTAATATGTCTGCATGTTGGAGGACATTCAAATACATTATCAAATAATTTGATACTGGCGCCGGACATGTCTTGTGAATGTAAATAATTATATCGTTCAGGGGTTATCCTTTAGATAGCGAAAGTCACCATTTTTTGTTTGTATAACACGCTTCATTATCTTTAATAATAATTAATACTGTCTACCAAGTACACTTTAATGAATTATATATAATATACATAGTTTTTCTCAGGGATACATTATTTCAAAGCAGTTGGTAGTTGAATCAGTAACAACAATCTAACTATAAATAAGGTGCAATTTATATTATTAGTGTGACAATAGCTTATATATTTTACTCTGAACATTGAATTGTATATTGTCTTTATACCTGCAATGCATTATTGGACAATCGTCTGTATATTTTTTGATTTGTTTATTATAATAACACAAATTTGATCTTAATGCCCCAGGTTCCTTAGTTCAGCTCAAACTGTAGTGTTGGTCCACACTTTAATAAAGAATTCTCATAGCGCCCTTTGTTTGCTGCTACGAGTTTCCGCTAAATGTGATTATTAAACATAAAACTTACATTAAAACGACAATCTTGTTTAAGTCACTGTAAGTAAATTGAAAACTCGCAATATCATAATGTCATATTGTTATGGCAAAGAAAAGATCATTTCACTAATTGGTTGACAAACACAAATGTATCTGTCTCACCTTTAAGAATAGAAAGAAACTTCGATTAAAAATCTATGTAATGTCGAGAAGTGTGCTAATGTATTCGTAGTATTCATATATACTTATTTTTTATTGTTCTTTTATTCCAGTGACATTTACAACCCATACACAAATCAGTGTAGCATCAGTGCCTATATTTCTCACTATGGACCCAACTTACTGTCGGGAAACTTGGGCAGTTAATTTTAATTATCTTTTATTAAAAATAAAAACTGCTCGTATTATAGTGCATATGCACATAGTACTCATGAATGCAAGAGTAGTTACAATGTTTTCCGTAACATACTTACGCGTCCCTAAAACGATCTATTAAATCAGATATCCTCATTTCGTAGAGGAAAAAAAATGTAGTTGAATTTACTCCAGAATGTTAAATTATAATTTCATGATTGTAGCTTCGTCAATTTCGATCTTTTTGACCGACTTTTTATAATATTTTGAAATACACGACAACGGAATAGTTTTTAACTTATTTCCAGACTTAATACATACGTTTTTATTCGTGCCCTTTTAATATTAATGATCAATATATGCCGTTCATATAAAATAGTATTTCCGAACCGATTCTTTTGACCTTTTATTTTTATTTCACGAGTAAACGTTTTCATCTCATATTAAAATAAATATCTTTGGTAATCATTATTATAACATTTAGTCTTATTTTTATGTTTGTATAAATGATTTTTTCGCTAAACTGAGGAAATTTACTAAAAAAATATTCACTCGTCTCTTGTTTGTCTCTTGTTGCTTATACGAATAATTTGACAGTACTATTTTAAATATTGTGCTTTTTCTTGAAAAAATATTTCCCGTCGAAGACTCTTTATCTGCACATGAATGAAACCGAAATTGTATAATATGCATTTAACCTATAAGTGCAACTGAGACAGCAGACATGGATAGTTGCATTTGCAGTGAAAGAAATGGCGCTCTACAAAATGTAGGACGATGAAAGGGACAGATTCAGCGGTACTGGACGGCATTCCTTAACCTTTATAATGATGTGTCTCCAGCGATTCCAAACGGGTATTTGTGTTAAAACCTATTTTAGACTATAATAAATAAAACATCTAATTAGCTATATTTATAATTTCATATGGTGGTGATGATGTGTCGCTACGATTTATCCAGGTCATTGTCCTCCATGACTCCAGTCGTTCATACATATTCGCGATGCCATCTGACCATCTCTTCGTAGGTGGCTCAGAAACCGGGTGCCTACATTTTAGAGTTTTTTTTTATAGATTTTTCAGGAGTGTGCGATTGATTGCATCTTTATATGTGGTGCTAAATTGAAATCTGCAACGTCGGCGTATTAACTTAAATTATTATTACAAATTTTAGTAGAGCGTTTTGAATATAAATAGTGCGTATATAAAAAATATTAAATTGATGGATAATTATATCGGCTTACGTCAAAATTACCGCTGTTTGATTTCTTGCCAATCGTTCGCGCAACGTGTTAAAATTGTCTCGCTCTCTCAGTATGAAATAATGTTATGCCGTTGCACTCACTCTAGTCAGCCTTGTGTAGTAATGTTTATATAGCCCTGTCTCTTTCCACGGTACTTGCTCTGTCCCGCTCCCGCCTGCCTTCAGCGTCCGGCACATTGGCGCCATTTGACATAATCAAATCAATTCCCCTCAATCGGTAAACATGTCATTTGTTATTATTATTTATTTTTATTCCACAGCGTATTTAGCTAACAGTTTATTATTTTTATTGCTTGCAATCAATTCAAATGATCATTTTGTAATAGCATTCGCGTCTCGTTTCGATATATGAAAATGAATTGAATGATAACTAATGGAATTTGGATTCGGCACATAATAAATATTTAAGAATGTGATGTCAACAATAATGCTTATTAATGATTTGAGGTCCCCATAACCGTTCAATCCATTTTCATAACCCAATGATGCTATATAAACATTTGATGGGGCATAATAATAGAAGTTTTACAATATTAAAATTGATTAAAAGTGCATAATTGTCAGGAACCGGTGTCTTCAGTATTCATTATTTGAATAACTAGCAATGATATTTTAAACTAAGGAAAAATTAGTAAATTTACCATCTAAAAGAGAGTATGTAAAATTGTTCTACAAAATAAAACGAGAGAGCAGCATAGGATATTCAATGGCGAGCCGCAAATCGATCAAATTCTATGTTTTTCACGTTTATTTAAAAATTTAAAATATTTCACATTTTTTTCGTATTCTAATTTTAATTTTTTTAAACAAAGATTTGATAATACATACATATATGCTTTCTTTGTGCACCGCCGCAAATCACCCGTCAATAACATTCGACACGCGTACCTCTAGTCCTCACTAGAAATGATTCAGCTGTCACGTGATACGTAGGACAGTATCACGTGAAGAGAATCGTAGGGCACTTAAGTTAATTTCCTAAAAACGTTTATTTGCTTTAATCCAGTTTTCGTTAATTTTTTATTGAGAACAATGTACGATATCCTGAAAATGATCCCCTCGATGTTGGCCAAGGCTTTTTTTTAGTATAAACAAATGTATGGTTTCGTAAAATCATTAACTGCATTTGTCCGTATCATGCGAAGTGTCATATAACAATTCAAATGAATGTGAAAATAAGACACTCCAGCACATCGGTTGCTGTCTTGAACGATTTGCGAGTTAAATCCTATAACTCTAATACCCACAAAGTTATGTTCGCGTGAACAACATGCACTTGCCGAACAATATATAATAATATTATGTATGTTGTATTGAAATATTTTCTTCCTTGGAAAGAGACTTCATTCAATTCCTACACAATTCAAATAAACTGTACATTTATAAATACGAAGTAACGTCTAGTTTGCCAACTACGCATTGCGTTGCGGTGGTCCGTCCCTTCCCGCGAGCTTATCTGTGGGTCTTACTGATTAGGAGCCCCCGCAGCCTCGCGGACATCAACGCGGCCCTAAATTTACTGCCGCGGCATGTCTTGGCGCCCCCCATCACTGGCGCCACCAACTATACACGATATGTACTTCCGACGTAATTTAAGATATTAAAAACACACCGTGGTTCATTCATTACACATGTTTTCTGGTTAATTTTACTCTCTCTAAATATAATATTTATTTAGAACCTACGCCTGCATTAGCAACTCTCTTAATATAATTCAGTTTACTTCCTATAATTTTCACTACAAAACATACTTTAGCGTTATCATTTTTTTGTGATTTTGCTGCTGTCTTGAAATCTTCCCGTTAATTTTATTGCATTGCAAATGTAGATTTATAAAAAAAATACATCATTAATTGTATTTACATTTGAAAATTTATTTTTCACAATATTAAGAATGTTCAGATATAATATTATTTTTTATTTAATTCCATATATGCTCCGAAGAGGAGTATATAGGATCTTCATAGTGTGAAGTTTTTTTGATATTCCACACATAGTTTGTATAATTTTAAAATGAAATAAATACACTTTTCATTTATTTCTTTTCTCCGCCTTCAGGTGAAAGAAGACGCGCAATCCATTCTACACTGTATAGAATAGTAATTAAAAACAAAATCATTCGTGATCCGCACCTGCAACAGGTTTACAAACACTGATTTATAATACTTCAATCTAAAATGCTAAACGACGTTATCAAATTAAAGATATACTAGAGAAAGTCAAAAAGTGTTAATTGTTTTTATAAAAGAATCTGACATCTTTTATTTTATATTAAGCGATTTTTGTTTATGCCCGAAGAAAATTAAGATATGAAATTGTTCAGTAGTTCGCCAGGGTCAGAATATTATTCTACGTAAACTATTCACTTTAAATAATTATATTACATGATGTTAAGAGTATTACATTAATTCAAAATTTTATTAATCGTCGACGTATCGATGCTATTTTATACGCGGTCATACTATAAAAAAGTACAATAATAATTCCGTGCTTACGAGTATATTTAAAATTGATTCATGCATAAAGTTTAAAGTTAAACCCTGTCCCTAATTTATTTACATGAATCACTCACAACTTTTGTAAGAATAACAACTAATCCATTATCATTACGTCAAGCCTACTAATTTTTTTCGATAATTCTGTAATCAGTTCAATTACTCATAGTCAATCACGTCAGAATTTTAGTATAAATATACATATTTTGCGTACGTGTGTATGCATACGTAAGTCAATTATTATCGAGAATATGTATTTTATTAATATTCTTCTCTTTTAACCACATCCACTCCACAACTGAACTAATGATCAGCACAATATGAAGTTTGCTTTGACAGATTTTTTTACCAGTGACGATTGTCAGTTATTATATTAGCTCAAAGAATTTGGTCCATGTCCTGCTTACAAATGCACATTAATACATGTTCGTTTAGCAAAGCCTCACGGGATGGTATCACCATGCACTGTAGTGCGAAAGAGATTTTATGTAAGCCGTATCGCATTGCTTCATAGCTACTCCTCAGTGGCATAAAGTGCCTGTACACCCGGTGTGATGTGAAGTCCATGTGAAATTGGTCCCGAAAAATGCCCTGATTTAGAAAAGGCTTTGAGGTTAGTTCTGGTAGATACACCTAGTCGCATTCCCGATAGGAGGACCCGTGTGAGGAGGGATCCTGGTGAATATCTCCGTACGTGGTATAAGCATTAACGAGCAGTCCCATCAGACATCCTCAGCAGTCTGCTGGATAATGTTAAAAATAAATATTTAAATCGAGAATATAAGTACAGAAGATGACAGCTATATAATTAACCCAAACGACTGCCGACTCATCAACAGCCGACTCACAAGTGCATATTTTGTAGTCAGGCAACATTGAAAATAATTATTAATTTCACTATTATAATTTGCAATCCGGATAATGGAGGTTCTTAGATGTTTTGATTATTAAAAATCTTAATTTAAAACAATCTACGTATTTATTGCGACCCATTTCTTTATAATTAATTACAAATATGGAACTCTATATATCAGTCGTGAGAATTTTTAAGATGTCTGTGTCCCATAACTTGTGCTACCTCGTTTTATCATCCCGGGTTTTCATTTTTTATCACAACGGCCTTCATTGGTGCCAGAGTCGCTTATCAGTCAACTCATATCCCAGAAACGATTATGTTTATCTTTTTTATCGTTAACTGTCATTAATAATATCTATTATGAGTGCGATATGGTTTTTGACAATGTCAGTCAGTGTAAAACACACTTTGAATCACTGATTACCAAAATATACAGCATCGTGCACCTTCTTTCTACATTGACTTACACAATTCACATATTTTTTTTTAGAAATATTTCACTAAGCTACTTGTCTGTAATAATGATTTTTTGACGAAAA
Organism: Rhyacophila sp. Rhy_31_5; assembly: GCA_036584685.1. Taxonomy (NCBI): domain Eukaryota; kingdom Metazoa; phylum Arthropoda; class Insecta; order Trichoptera; family Rhyacophilidae; genus Rhyacophila; species Rhyacophila sp. Rhy_31_5. The sequence continues at coordinate 2,395 of JAPMAG010000947.1, read as the reverse complement.
AATCTATATCAAGAATAGACATTACGAAAAAAATCACTGGCACTGTATACGTTGATAAATCTACAGTGTCACCAATCGACATCAGTAGCACAGATGATATTCTGGAAGAATTCTTATAAATATATTATATACTGAGATACTTTGCACTATTTTTCAGGAATAAGTTTTTTAAAATTTATACTTGCGACTAGTAAGGCATTTTTTTAGTACGAATCCGAAACGGTTGTGCAAATAATTGACAATAAAACTGTCGAAACAAACTTTACATTGTGAAGATCCATATGCTTCGTTTCGGAGCGGTATGGTTAAAAAAAATATAGCCGTACTATTTATTAACTACGTCGGTTTGTTATGGACAATTTTTTATTACAATTTTCTTTTTATAATTGGTGGTGTCAGTTGAAAATGTTGTAACAAGATGAAACCGGTCTTGATTTAAAAAAATGTGCTGTGACAATAATTTTAAAATACTGTTATTATTCAATATAATGAGTTTCGATCAATGATGTGTCAAGCTCTAATTAATTTTCAACATTTTGTTCTTTTCCTTCGATGGTAATTACGTTATGAAAGGTTCATTGTGTGTGATGGTATCAGTTGAAAATGTTGTAACAAGATGAAACCGGTCTTGATTTTTAAAAAATGTGCTGTGACAATAATTTTAAAATACTGTTATTATTCAATATAATGAGTTTCGATCAATGATGCATCAAGCTCTAATTAATTTTCAACATTTTGTTATTTTCCTTCGATGGTAATTACGTTATGAAAGGTTCATTGTGTGTTTTATTACCTACAATAATCTAAATTATATGGGCTCTATTGTGGCCGAAAGAAACTATTTTTATTGACAGTTATGTCAATGAATTAGGAAGATAGAGCAAGTTACTATAAAAATACTGCGTCAAATAGCTGTAGGAAAAATCTTCGAAACGTCTTCTATTCTCACGGGATAACCGCAATATTATTTGAATATTTTTCTTCCGGTAACTATTTACTGCATAGAGTAATCTTTAATATGTTGAACAATTCGGAAATATATAAAGCTAATTAATGGTCTATATATAATTATCTATTCAACATAATTTATTTCTCCATATACTTGTTTTACAATATTATATCATGCGTTCTTATTGATTTTCCTAAAATATCGGATTATAAAAATTTTAAAGAAAAAAAATAATCTGTCCTATGACGCGCTCGGCAACGGACAGTCATTGAAAATATTTCTCTGCGTACCACGTGTTTCTCTTGCAGCGCCAGGACTTGTTTGCTGGTCGCGCCGGCCGGCAGACTGCATCTGTATGCGTTTGTCGGTGTGCACCGCGCTCATGTGGGACCAATCTGTGAAAGGGTTACCGGTGTGCGTGCGATTAGTTGCAGTGGCGCCAGCGCCCTATGACATCTGGCGGCGGCCGCGGAATGCTCGTTAAATTGTCTTTTTTTTATGGTTTGCGTCTGAGTTGCGCGGGAATTTTGACAGCTCAAATGATGAAGCAATCTCTCGTAACAGAATAATATCGTGTTTATTTTGCTCGTCCTCATGAAATCCGCCAAACTTACTGTCAATATCCTGATAATTAGAAAATTGAATAATTATTGTTAAGCATAATTATGATGTTATCTAGGTATTTTGAAAAATTCCCTTTGACAGTATTGCGATTTGCCCTGCGTTGAATTTTAGAATCCTATTTTTTTTAGAAGAGTATTACCATCCGCCTGCATTTTAGCATTTTCCCACCCTTGAACTAAGTTATCTTGGTTTAAACTATAGATTCCCAACCTTTTTTTGCCTATCGTCCCCTTTTCAAAAAACTTAATCACCGCCCACTTTTCAGAAAAAAAAACACCGACTGCCGTTCTTGAAATCAATAATGTAACCCATAATGTTCTTATTAGTATTGCCTAGGGCGGCGGTAGTTGTTCCTGAACGACCACTTAAATCTATTCAACGCCCACCAGTGGACCGTACCGATCCCGTTAGGAACCACTGGTTTAAACCATTCTAACAAAGCATACATTTATGATATCCTTAATTAATAAATTAATCACAATATTATTATTTTATTTAGTATATTGGGTGTGTTCCCTTTTGCGTCAACCCATTTGAATCATTTGATCGTCTTATCAATTATCCACGTTGTATTTAGCATTGTATTGTTATGTGTTCAATGAACATGTATTATTTTCTTCCACATTTAGAATATTAATATCGACTTTTAATAATTTTCTGTTATGAAATGCTTATTATAAATGTCAGCCAATCAGAACACATCAGATCGTAACCAACGTTCCCTCTAAGTTTTTCGTTGTGTGTGCGGGACATCAACTGATATGTGCGGTCCATCAGCTTAAGTGTGCGGGCCATCAACTTATGTGTGCAAGAAAAAAAGAG
>JAPMAG010000944.1:0-13474 GCA_036584685.1 Rhyacophila sp. Rhy_31_5 | reverse complement strand
TATATATATTTTTTTAAATCCTAAATAAATTTTAAACGATATGTGATCACAAAGGAAAATTAGCCATCAAAAAATAAAAGCTAAGTACTTGTTTTTATAAATTTTAAAGTAATTATAGTATAAAAGACTAGGTATATTTTGTGATATTTTAATTTTAGTTTTTAGATTAAGCTGACTGAATGTGATTTAATCCACCAAACAGAAAGAATAGGTACCATAAGTTGAGGTTAATGGCTAAAAACCAATTCTAGAAACAAACCAATTCCAAATTTTCCAGACCAGTAAGCATCTTTCAAAGCCAGAATACTTTCCATGTGGTTTGTTATTGAAGGTAATTTCGCCTCAATATTATGTGAAACAGCTTTCAAGAAATTACTTTTTTAGTATAATCTTTCGTCTTCGAATTAACATGATCACGTATAAACCTACAAAAAAGAATCAGAGGTTCTAGTGTTTTGTATAATATAATGGTTCGTTATGCTTACAAACTTGAAAATCACTGGTCCAAATATACCGTCCCATACTAGTCGCCAAAAGTAAATAAGTGCTGTTACGTTCCAGCCCCGATTCATAACAGAAATGACTTAAGTCCAAAATTATGGAATTATGTATTTTCAATCAGAGTTTAGGATCGTATTCATGGTTTTTAAATACAATGTAACGGGTATCGGTCAAAGAATAAAAAAATATATCACATTAAATGAACTTTTATTATAATAATTATAAAACAATGACTTCATAAATAAAGTTATACATATTCAAATCGAATGCTAATTATTAAATAATATTTACAAATTAGGTATGTAGATGTTAACATTGGAAAAATCGAACATATTGAAAGCATAATAGATCAGCATTCAGCAAATGTAATTTTAATTTATAATAATATAAGAATGTATGAAAGTTTTAAACATAATTATTTGTTATTCATATGTTACTTTATAGAGGTAGCTGTGTTATAGGAGCGTTCTCATTCGGCCATTCACTTCAACGAATTAATTATAAATTATTGAGGCTTTCCTGAAAACGGGCATTTTTGATATGAATAAAAAAGATTGGGCAGTTCTCATGGAAATAATACATATTCGTTAGGAGAGTTATGTAACTGATTTGATCGAATATGCGCGCATGTATGTATCCACAAATATTTTTGATATTACAAACAGATCGATCACTGGAAACTATTTCTAGCGTAAAAAATATTTTTCGGTATAATCCTGAGAGTTTAGTCACGCCACAAAACGGCGTTTTAGATAACACAAAATCAATAGCTGCTTGAATTATCAGGTCATATTTAGTAATGCGAACTGGTATTATCGTTTCTTCACTTTATGTCACATAAACTTGAAACAAGTAGTCGTGCATGTGTAATTGTTTTTATTGGTTGGAAAACAAGCTGGGGCTCGAAATTTCGATTGATTAGAAAAAAAATAACAAAATGAACTGAATCCAAAATTCATCTCCCGCAAGATCACTAACAATATATTTTATATGAACATCATAATAATGATTTCCCAAATCACAAACGATGGCTCAGAATCCAATACAAACAATAAAAATATATAAAATGTATCAAATTCTTAATAACTACATTAAATACAAATGTAAAGATTATCCGGTGAACCGGAGTACGAACAGTCTTATCGAGTCAGCTCATTCACATTATTAGCTGTGACTTTTTCTCTCGGACACGATCAGTCTTTCTGGCACTCGCGTCCAACTCGAGTCAAGGACGCCTGAGGACGACGCCGACGCCGCTAACGACGCCTTCTTTTTTATTGCATCGGGAACTACTCACAATATTTATTATGGTACTTTGGCCTTTTCGGATAAAAAGCGATATTCTTATAAAAAAAAAATCAACAGAGAAGTCGTAACGTAACACTACATAACGATAAACTTCAATGAACGACTACAAAACACTACTCGCGACGTTATTGTGGTTTTACGACATGGAAAAGTCTTAACACGATTCAGTCTTGGGAAGCCGGCAGGGCAGCTCACGACGCCCTCGCGAACTGAATGACCGAGTTCATTCTGATGGGAGCCGTTTCGATAGGCTTGAGATACATCTTTCGCTTTCTCAGGGGCAGGCTTAGCATATCTCTGTGGGAAAATCCGACCAGGTCCAAGGCGTCTTCGGGGGACGAGGACCGCTCAGGTGTAGATCCGGGCGGAGTGAGGTCGTTAGCGTCTTCCGCGACGGCTAGCGCCGCCTCCACGCATTTCACTATATTGCTGTCGGTTTCGAGGGTGGATCTGAATTCAGGGACAGGCCGAGGGGTGAAGTAAGCGTGATGTCTCATCACCGACAGCTGTTCGTAGGCGTATGGGGCGCGCTCGACGGGCGGCGTCTCAGAAGCAGCGGCCGCAGCAGCCGCGGCCAACAGTGCGGGGTCGAGCCCCGGCGGAGACGCGCTCGGAGCGAGATACATTTCATGGCGGTTTTCTTCGCGCTGCACCTGGCGGTCAGTCGGTTCGCCCATGTCGTCGGCGTGACCTTTGATATGGGCTTCCATTTCCTTCTTGCTTTTGAAGGTGTCATCGCAAATGGTACACTTGTAGCACTTTGCTCCGTAATGTTGCACGCGATGCAGTTTAAGCACGTGATTATAGCCGAAATCTCTGAAACATATGTCGCAGTGGTAGGGTTTTTCGCCTGTGTGAGTGCGGGAGTGAACTTTGAGTTGTTTAGAGCAGGTGAAGCCCTTCCCGCAGTCGGGTGCGGCACATCGATAAGGCTTTTCCCCTGTATGAGTTCGGAGATGAATGACCAGCTGGCCGGATTGAATGAAGGTTTTGCCGCACACGGAGCAAGCGTGAGGTCTTTCACCGGTATGGATGCGCATGTGACGATGCAACTTCCCGCTGTGCTCGAAGGCTCTCCCGCACACCTCGCAGCGATAAGGTCGCTCTTTTGTATGGATTCGACGATGCACCTGCAGGTTCTCTTTCACGCTGAACATCTTGTGGCAAAACTCGCACTCGAACGGTCGCTCTCCGGTATGTGTTCTATAGTGGCGCACCAATCGGGCGGGCACCGCAAAAGTTTTACGGCAGACGTCGCAGCGGTAAGGATCGGCGCCCACGGGACTGGCCGCTCCGCCTCCTCCGCCGGCTCCCGCGCCCGAAGACGCCGTACCTCTGCCGTGAGACCGCGCGTGACTCGTGTGGGCACTCTTCGTGGCGAAACTCATTCCGCATTGCTGGCAATGGAAGCGCGCAGCGGCAACCGCGGGCGTCGCGGCGGCCGCGACGGCGGTACCTGCGGCTTCAGGCTTTCCTCCCTCCGCAGCAGCTTCCGCCCGCTCCGAAGACGGCAAACCTGTGTAATATGAGCCGACCATCTCGTTCATCCGACTCCAAATTTTTTCTGAAATAAAGAAATAAAAAAAAGATATCAATGAATGAGATCGGTAACATTTTCTCCAAAAAATATAAATCTACATCAATTTACAAAAACCGACCCTCGGCTGGAGGAGCTTCCTCGCGAGGTTGCATGAAAATATTTTTTATCCATTCTTTGTGCTGTTTTTCCCATAGTTCCTCCGACATTTCGGCGAGAGGCGGAGGACGTCCGCGAAGACGAGCGCGCGATCTGAGATGCGGCGGGCTTGTGACCGAGCGGCGAAGGCCGGGCCGAGGGCTGAACGAGGAGGCTACGGAGGGCGACGGCCGCACACGTGGGGCACCCGTTGCAGCGACACGTGCCGCGGCCTCCGAGAGAAGGTCAGTGCTGCGACTGCTGCGCTCGCAACCGCCCTCCCCCCTGCCGCTCCCCTCTGACACGAGAACTGAACCCGCCGCGGCGTCATAGTACCAGTGTAAGGGCATAATCGTAAACATGTCCAAAATTAAGATTCCATCGAAAGAGGCTGCTGCAGTCTCACCTGCAGGATTGGGTCGTGCAAATTTTCTACTTTTTTGTCAGAGGTCCTAAATTGGTAAAATTTAATATTTCGCAATATATATTAGTACGATCTGAGTATCGTTTCAAATAAAACAATCTTGGATTATCTAATGCCAATAACTTTAATCGATTCGAAATTATAAAAATTGAGTTATTTTATTCTACTACGCATCATTATTAAAAACCAAATTTATATTTAGTAGCAATGCTTGGTGGAAAGTCATTATATTATATGGAAATGGTAAATCGGCTCAATACACGTATGTATGTCCATAAAATACGTTTTAAATTAAGACCAGTTTCGTTCGTTACATTCTTAACTAACAATAAAAGTTTTATGTGAACTATTATGTATATAAATTATACATGTTTCCGTACACTGACAATAACTTTGGAAAGGGATAATAAACTACCAGGAAAAAATAAAAATGATAATCTATGTTTCAAAAAATATATACAGGTCAAAATAATCAAAATTATTTGCACTGTTTTATACCTATTAGAAAGAGGAAAATGTATAAATAAAGCCCAGTTTAGACATTTATGCCACAACAGAAAAACGTTGATTTTTAAATGTATTTTGTTAAAACTATGTCGTTATCTTAACAGATTAATTTATTTATTACGAAAAGATTTATTGCGATGTATTAACCTATTACGACAGATTTGCACGTCACATGGCCCGCGAACCCTTCGATGAAAAGGTATGGTAATAAAGTAAACGTAAAAATAGTATTTTGTTCATTTTGGGTGTATAATATTATGAATCGATTATATAAGAAATAAACATGGATGCTTATTCAAGTCTTAGATGCATCAATATTTGTTTTAGGTAGAAAAACATTTTTTTTTCATAAGTACGAGTATATACCATACGTATGATTCGAATACTGCGTTTAGTGTAGCATGGATTAGTTAATGTTTTAGTTACAATTACGGTTATCGCCATAAATAAAATATTTATAGTTTTTTTAATATCCTGCTTTTTGCGCCCTGCGCCAGCTTTTCTTTAAGTAATATGAACCTTATCCGATTTTGAGTTGTGCAGGCATGAATTAGAGAATGAACGTTACATATTCCGTGCAAACATATTAGTCACTCTGAGTAAAAATGATAGTCTACACAGGAAATAACATTCGACATTGGAAAACGCGAACTTTAGCAGTCGCAAGTTAAATAGATGTGACCTGTATTAGACTTCCTTAGTAGATACACATTAAAATGGACCAATTTCGCTTTCAGAGGAAAGTGAATGCGTAAAATAGATGCCTATGTAGAGCTAAGTACGAACAAGCTGCGCGTATTCACACAGAGGGTTCATTATGATGGTGTGTACGCTTCTTACACAGGCGTAAATGTCCTATCGATTTTCTAGGGGGCGGTAAACGGGCGTAATTGTACAGCCTCCGGAATAAGGGCGCGGCGTTTGGGTGGAAGGGGTAGGAAAAGCCGCGGTGAAAGTTGTGCTCGCGCAGTCTCAATCGAGAAATCTATTGCCTCAATATAAAATTACGCACGTACTACTAATTTTGGCGCGAGAACGGCAAACTCGGGCATTTTGTATGATTTGTGAAAATGTGACGGTACAAGGACAGTAAAATCCCATTATAACTAACTTCGTTAGACAGGAAATATATTTTGTTATACCGAAATGTAGTTAAATCGAATAAAGGACATATTGTAAAAAAACGTATAAGACTATTTCTCACTAATTAAAAGCATTGATAATAACAACATATCCTGAAGGTACACACTATTAACGTTATAATGAAATGCTGACTTCGATAAATCGAATTTTTCATTCGATTTGTATGAATGTTACATCTTAGTCGTATGCCTTACTTACATGATAGTATAAGCAGTGCCAAATTAAGACCTTTAGATGCCCTAAGCACTAACTAATTTTGATGCCCCCTTACTTTTCTAGACTTCCAATTTGCGAGTACAGTGTACTTTATTTTGCTGGATAAACACGATGACACAAGGGAGAAAGTTCAATAAACAAAACTTATTCATTCAGTTTATTAATTTAAATGCTAAATCCGACTATGAAAAATGTATGTGATGCCCCCTTTCCCTTGATGCCTAAGCACGTGCTTACTTTGGTCAAGGGTTAATCCAGCACTGAGTATAAGCAATATTACATTGTACTATATATATGGCATATGGTCCATCAACTATCGACGTGTGAAGAGGAAATATGAGTAAAATAAATATTTTTGTAAATAATTGTACATTTAAAAAGAACACGGAATCACAAAAGAATTTTATTATAAACACATATTGCAGTGCTTTTGAGCGGTATATTAAACTTAAAGAAATACGTCCAAGGTTATAGTACGTACAAGGAGTACGAACGTCATACAACACCCATGCTTTTTAATTTTGGTTATTACATACGACTTCTTAGTCCTTCAAACGGTAGGTTGGTAACCGCTGACATCGGCGATACATGCAACTTATATATTTCGCTTACTACAATAATATTCTTAAATCTAAGTGCACGAGATTGAATTAAATATAAAACCAACTCCCTGGTAAAATGCACCCAGGAAAAATTCAATAAGCATAAGGTTAAAATTGTATTACCATTGTTAGCATACGTTGATTTCCTCAATTGCAAACAAGCATTATGAAATAATGATGAAAAGTACTTAAATATTTTCTTACACAGCAAAATATTAAAACAATAGCAACACATATTTTATGAGGACGGAAAATAATCAATTTAATGATGAATTTTATTAGAATGTAAATTTATTGGTTTTATCATTTCATTAAAGTATTAAAGGTCCAGCTTGGTCGTCGTGTACACAAATTAAAAGTTAATCGTATTTTTATAGTGTGGTAAATTTGTATTATTATTGACAGAATACAAAATTTCAGCTTTGCATATCATAGTATTTTTAATCGACAATAGTCCACTCACTTAAAAACGAGTACAGTACATTCTAGTACATACAAACAAAATAGACAAAACTATTCGTTGGTGTTATTACATATCAGTAGTACAAAGTGTACGAGTACATTTGTATAACGAATTTAAAGTTAGTAGCACAAAATGAACGTTTCCACAAATATCGAGAACAAGCATTATTTCTCAGTCATCGAAATGTGTGCCACCAAGGTCGGGTTTCACGATGGCGCAGTGCCGTAGTTGCGAATTTGTGCATTTTTAAAAATAGAGAAGACGAAATACATAATCGCATTTAAAATAAAAAGAACCCCGACACATTTTTCACACTTCAACCGGATATTGATATTGGCTGAGATTTATTTTAAGAATTTGCAACTCAATCATAACGATAACGTGCAACGGAATAAAATGGAAATTATAAAGACGACGTATGAAACTGATTACCAAATGATTTCACATCACACTCGGCTCTCGATTTGTGCGGTATTCGTTTTGTACGGTTTCTTTACACGGTCAATAAAAACATTTTTTTTTATAAAACACACGACAAATTTCAGTGGGACCAGTAAGAAATAAACAAGGATTTGACAAATAAAAAATAATAAGACATCAAAATCAGTTACAGATAAATAGTATAAGGATTAACCCTTTTAGTATCATTCGAATTTTTTTATATGTAGACTAGAAATACGCTAAAAATACGTGTTTTGAGCATTTTTTTAGTTTTAAAGTTTTTTTTAAATAAAGATAGTTTCGTATATTTTTGTTGGTTTTTTTATTGAGAAATATTGTTATATACTTATCATAAGGTTGATAAAATAATTAAAGAACAATAAAAACATAATTAGGAAAATAAAGAAAGATTTTTTGTGTTTCATTTTCAAGCATATTGTTTTATATTTTAGGAATTCAGATATCACTTATATTTAATTTTATATGAACTAATGTATATTCATAAATATAAATGTACTCAAAATTTGATTATACATTTAATTGAAAAAATATAAAAAAGTAATTAAGTAAAATTATAATTTTTTCAACAAGAATGCATGTGAAAGCATTTGTCATGAACGCCATTGGAAGCATTTCGACAAGAATTTTATATCCTAATATAAAAACTCATTTCATATTAAAAATATGTTTAAAATTTGATAATAAATAGGTTATTTTGTCAAGCCGATATATCGGCTCATGGTAGTTTTCACGTTTCTATAAAAGCCGATATTTTGGCTCTAGGGAAGGATAAAGAACCTGCTGCTATATATCAATCAATTTTTAGGGTTATTTTGAGCCGAACAGACAGAAAAATGATTCAATATCACAGTATAGCAGTGAGGCTGATAATTAATTTTCTATTCCGTAAGTGAATTATGTACGTATCTACGCATCTAAGTTATTTTAAAAAGGTATATTTTTTATAGCAATTTATTCCTCTCGTGTGTTGGTATATAGCATATTATATTTATTTTACGCGATTTTGTGGAACCTATTTCTGTATTCCATACCAATTTGGAGTCTCGATTTACGCTGATTGTTATTTTCAACTTTCCAATTTTTGTACGCATGTTTTGCCTCGATTTACGCTGTTTTAGCAAGCTACTCGAGCAATTTGCATTTTAGATAGTTAACACATCTTGAAACTGTTGAGAAAAAAAAACTTAGTATCGATGAATATATTGTACTTATAACTCTAAAAAGGTGTTTGAAGGAACTCCGGCAGGTACTCGACCTCTGGGCCGTCTCTGGAAATATGACGATATAAACATAGCGTGCAGAAGAGTTAAAAGTCAAGGACTGGAGATTTAGACCTATTAGAGAAAAACAGTAATTACCACCATAATTTGAGTACATATAAGATACACGTCGAGTGCTCTACGATGAGTGAATATTAATGGTAATAATACTATTACAATAATTTGTTATATTCACGCGTAAGAAACGAACGGTTTGTTAATAAATAAGGTGTCAGTATATTCGCACTTAAAAATATTTTAACTCATTATAGAGGAATAACAATATTGACTCGTTATCGTTTACAAAAATTTACAACAGACCGCTTCTTTAGCTATTTTATCAACCATGCTTAGGTAAAATGGAATAACCCTCACAGAATAAATTTCACAGGAGGCACAAAAAAAGTGTTTGAATGATTTTTAGTCAAAGAACGCAAACTTAAAGTACATGATGATCAATAAATTGATGTTTCGTTTCTCTGATCTGATAATTAAGAAAGTTATTAAAGAAAAATCATTGAAATTGATATTTACTGCCTTTTCCTTTATGTTTATACAAACTTAGTAGATCATTCTTTTTTCCAAATCTAAAGCTGGATTTCGATAATAATTTGGCATTTTTGGCTTAATTCATTTTGACAGAACGTGTATTTAGCTGTATACATTGAGATTCTCAAATAAAATCACTTTTTAAAAAACTGAAGGTTACGCCCTTTTACTACACGCTCTCTTCAACAGTATATAAGTACATATAGAAAGCACATAGGCGTAAATTAGTAGTAGTACTGAGTAGATAACTAGACGAGTAACTAGTTGTGACGCCACTGGCGTAAAGCAATATATTCACCATTTTACTTTATTTAAAATTAGCATCAACTGTTGCTCATTTCTGTGCAAAGTTAAATATAGCGCCGCGTCATAAGCATGGAAAAGTTCGTCATTATTTTCAAAAAAAAAAAAACGTTGGATGATCGACGATTGTTCAAGACTTATTTTAAAAAATGTATGGCAGGATTTTCTGTTCAATAAATTGAAAATACCGACGACGCTCAAATGAAAGCGCGTACTTGTGAATCAATCTCATTGCATCCTAAAGTGGAACCGTAATTGACATGGTTTTAACATGTACGAGTGGTAGTTAGCTGGTGGAATTAATGGAGTAAACGAATGGCTAACAGCCACTTTTAAATCCATAAGACATCCATATTCGGAGTGGATATGTACACCTTTATTCGCTGCCCTTCAACACTCACTGCATCGAATGAATGTAACCCTTAAACACCTACTGTTAAACACCAGGTACATCGCTCAACGCATGGGAAATAAAACATTTAATTAAAAACAATAAACCGAATAAAATAGTTCGCGAACGTAGCACGATGTTTCAATGTAAACATTTATGTACTTTAAGTAAATAATGATCTACATAGGACAAAATATTATTTATAAACCTATAACGTTTTTATTCGAGTAAGTTGATAATGTAATATATAGACATTCGAAATGAATTATTTTATCAGTGAAGTAATCGCTATATACTGTCAGGCGCGTATTTATTACTTTTAATATGTGCGTCGATTAAACAGAAAGTTTGAATACATAAGTATGATTATTGATAAGTTTGTTATAAATAGAGTTAAATATAAAAGCCGATAACTATACAATAACAAGAAAATAAGATATTTTATTTATCTTTCTTGTCAGTGTGCATTTCATCATTTGTATGCATTGTATTACGCACACAACAATACGCATATTGGAATGCGCAAGCGCAGAGTCCATGAACGCGCGAACGCGAGCGAGAGGCCGTGACGTCAGTGAGGTGCCGGATGGCGGCTTCACCATAAAATTTGCCCACGAGCCGCCGTCCGGCACCTCCACGTGTATGTGCCGTTGAATTGCGAACAGCGGACAGCGACCTTTCCAATAGCTGGCGTAGTGCGGCGGGCGGTGGCGGGCTGTCGCGAATTTCGGGACACCAAATGCGCAGAGCCGCGTGCAGCGAAAAAAATCGCCAAATAACCCGCGAACTGTTGCACTAAAACCTTTTCGAGCATTATGCATTTCAAACATTGCAATCCTGTAAATAATTTAATAATGATAGGTACAGACCACACTGTACAACCCCACAAATTTCAAATTTTCTACATATACATATTAAACCCATTAAAAATCCCCTTAAAAATTACAGAACTATAATATGTTCTATATAAAGAGACTTCAGTATAATTTCCTATGCGGGGGGAGGGGTTTAATTTTTCACTTTATAATTTGAATATACACATAAGACATCGTAGAGTGTAAAAACGTAAATGTCATCCAATTTTGCTATATTTCCTAGTTCAAGTAAAAGAACTACACTAGCAGAAAAAACTCAATTTTCGACTGCTGACAAATAATAAAAACATGCTGAAATCACTGAATATATTACAAGTACATTAATACATGCAGTACAAAGTTATATTTTATAAGTAATGGATAACCTACAAAATAAGAGTTGTCCAGAAATCACGTTACACCCTTCATTCATTGCATTTATTTTTGGGTATAATATATAAAATATTTAGCAATAAATTAAGCGAAATCCCAATTTCCGAAATACAACGTCGTAAGGTTAGATCGACATACAAATAGATTGAATGCCTGGATACACTATTTGCAACGTTGCAAAGAATTTGTCTGACAAAGACATGAAATGATAAAACCATTTTATGTTTATTTATTCATTTCCAAAAGTATATTTAAACGGTTTCGTCTGTTATTACATGTTCAACTATTCAGTGGAAGTCGCGTATATGTCATGACTAATGTGACCATACGTCCCGTTATTGGGTAGCCTGTCCCGCTGTCCCCAAAGCACAGCTTCGGGACGGCAAAATATCCCGTGTTCAGAAACCGACGGTTGCAATTTCAAAATAAATGCCAAAAATTAAAAGAATCTAACGGTAGCGTCAGCTAGTATCTGTGCTCGGCCCAGTCTTCTTGATCCTATGAATTGAAAAAGAGAGAGCTTTTATAACAGTCGAAATTCCCCCATTGGGATAGTTTGGAGTAGGTTTTCCGTGTCATAAAACTATTTTGCTTGATTTCCACACATCAAAAGCGAATTTGATGGGATTAATAGATAAAAACTATGGAGAAATAGGCTTTTTCTTGGATTATCATTATTACCTAAAATTAGTAAAAATATGTCGCGTTTTGAGGATAAAAATAGTCACGTTGGTCATGACGTGTGGTGGAAATGTCACCATTCATAGAAGAAACAGGTCTTAATTTTTAAAATATATATTATAGAACTACAATACAGAAAATAATAATTTTATTTCAGTATTATGGTTCTCCAATAAGGATTAATAATAAATTTACAAATCAACAAAGCAAAAACCGTATTGTATCTCATTCAATATAATGATTATTGGGTATCGAGACATTTCCAAATTCCAATGAGAATCGTGTAAGCACGAAAAATGAAGATAAAACAAAGATTAAAGCATCCATTACGAAACGAACAATGACACGTCTATCTGTTCATTCTCCGGTATATCAGTCCTGCGTCCGCCTCTGATCTTTTGTACAATAATCTAATAATTCGTATTCAAATTATTTGATATACCAAAAAATCAGATTCATAAGATAATATAAATTTTGATCGATAATTAAGTATTCAGAATACTTATGAAACATGTGGCAGAATTTATTCGCTTTACTTGCAAAAAAATAAAGTCCCGATGCTTTTATTACTTTAATTCGTTTTTTCATTGCGTATACAATATTTTTTAAGGTTTCGTGAATATTGAACCAATTCACTATTCCACTTGCAGCTTGACAATTGGAAATGACATGTGTTTACATACGAGATAAAATCATTTTGTTATTATTGAAAATTGTAGGCAAGATTTACACAGTAAATTATTTGCGGTTAACAATTTGTGTATATATTAAAAATCGCGTATGCATAACCAAATATTAATGTGTTAAAAAGATAATGAATTAGAGAGAATAGGTTGCGTCATTATATATTCAAATTAATGAAAAAATAACAAAGGCGACAGCGCTGTTAATTATTTTAAAAAGAAGATTATTAATAATACATTTAATGTTACCGCGTTTCGAAGAATGGGCTGTTATCAATATCGATACCAGGAACACGGAGCGGTTGATATTTTGAGAGCACACTGTACTTCTTAAAAATATTTTTTTAAATACGATCCTTAAAGTAATTAAATATTACAAATGATATTGAAACAACACAAATGTTTAGATATGATTACATACCGATGAAAATTAAAAGGAAATATTTACCGAAATGATTTTCCTTCCGAAATACAATGTTCAATCAATAGTTTGTTGGCATAGGTTGAAAATAATTTGTCAGTTTCAAAGTTCTCACTGTCAACACAATCCGAATGACGGAAGTCCGGGTACACTTAGTCAATTTCACTTATTTTATTAGATTTCATCACTAAATGTGTTTAAAAACTAGTGTTTTTCACTAAAAATCCTCAGAAACATAATAATCCAACTGCCTAGGATACCGCATTTCACTGTAGTGTTTACCTATATGAGGTTCGGGACGGTGCCGAATAAGCTCGGAAAATTCCGAACGCGTGTCCGTTGTGTCTCAGCGGACGGAGGTTCTACACAGTGGCTGCTTTAAAGCACGTGGAGGTAACCAGCGTAGTCCCAAACACAATTTTCATATACGACAAATTCTGTCGATGCGGGAATCGCTCGTTGACTGAGATGTTGATATAAACTTTCTGTTGCGTACATAATATTTAAATCAAGAACGTTTACTGGACAATACTTGTACCGTATCTTTATATTACTAACTAGCTGATCAGTACCCGGCGGTGCCCGGTCCCTTTTTGTATCAAACTTGGAGATATATCAACCTAGAAAAGTATATTAACC
>JAPMAG010000943.1:0-13475 GCA_036584685.1 Rhyacophila sp. Rhy_31_5 | reverse complement strand
GATTTACTGACCATACAATAGTCAGTAATTCTTTTCCTTGGCATTTTACTAAGCCCTATTATATATACTAATTGAGGATATAACAGTACGTTACAACATAACCTGCCCATCTTAATCTCCTTGCTGTTAAGGCATTCACTATGTTAGGGGTAATTTTCTCCCGGAGCTCATCGTTAGTACAGATGCGAAATCTTTGATTTTATTGACTGGTTGGAGTATTTTATTTTCGAATGCCTGCATGCCCTTTCCTGTTTCTTACTCAAGCTTCAAGTTTCATATTCGTACAGAACTATAAATTTCATGGTCAAATTATAAACCCGAAATTTCATGTTATACGAGAGGATTTTGAACCTGAATTGACGTTTCCGCTCTTCAGCCTGCTTACGAGCTCGATGATCATTTCATCTCTTCTGGAGGTGTTGATTTCCAAGTACTTAAATAGTGGCGTCTTTTCAAATATCGATTATCCAACATGATTAGTTTTCCGTCAAGTTTTTTTATGAGAGACAGTGGTTAGCCCTTTGCCTAACCTCCAATATTGAGGGCTACACCTGTTGGTCCACAAGAGATATTCATCTCTTACGAATACTCCCAATTGCTTTATGGGCAACTTGGTCAACTATTTGTTTCCTATTAACTACGCTCGTCTGTTCCCATCTCTTCACTTTAAGGTGGAGGTTTGAAGATACAGTAGAACCTCGATATACCGGAAAAAAATAACCGGTAAAGTATGAAAATTATTAAAAACATCCTTTAAATGTTATTTATGTTTAATCCAAGTGTCACTGCTTGTAACCAATCTGCGCATGATAATCACGTCGTACCTTTTACACTCGAATTTGAGTCATAATATCGTCCTGTTCTCGTAGACTGAAAGTTGCACTGACATTTGCAACGCTGGTCGGTATTCCATATAGCTTCACAGCAGTTTATTTTTTTACTCAAGTGAATAGGTGCATTTCGGAATAATGAATTAAAGTTTTCATAACTACCACATCATTATAAAAAGTTACATAATATTTTTAATCCATTTAGGGAAACTTCACTGGCTATGTATTAATTCGTTTATTTTCTTAATAAAAACTTATTCGAAAAACCTGCCTTTATAAATTATAACATAAAAGACTTTCAGCTTCAATGGACATATCTTCACTTGCATTAGTCCGTTATATCGAGGTTTTACTGTATTATAATGTATTGTAATAACGACCGTTTTATGTTAAATGAACATTGAAAGTGTGGTCTATAAGTAAAACAACATTGAACATCATATAGGACTCTCAATTTCTGATTTGACATTGGAAATTTACTGAGTGACTCTACAAACTTGACAAGATAGTAATGTTCGACAAGTAGTCCGATGGGACTATCCGTTGAAGCTTTTACGTCTAAAAGGTATTTACAATCACTTTTGCTCACACGGTTCAATCAGGCGCACACACTTGGTATTTTACCTATGCAAATTTCAAATCCTTTACGGCATCTTTTGGGAAACCATTTCTCACGGAATCCCAAATACTTAAAGGTTCGGACTTAGACAAACCCAATTGTATTCACCACGATGGGCACACAGGGCACTTCATACTACGGAAAAGTTGGTTTGAAATAGTAAAACTGACTACGATTTCTATATTTTTTTTCATTTTATTGTCTGTTACATGGTGAAACCATTTCGGTTACGGTCGTGATAAAAAATAAAGTTTGTTTCGGTCTTTTTACATATTATGGAGAAAAATTTATTGGTTTAACACGTTTTTATTAACGTTCATATGTTGTCATCGTAGGTGAGTGGATAATGGCATCCGACTCACGAGCCGAGGGTCACGTGTTCAAGGCCCGTGCTAGTCGCAAAATTTACAAATGTTTATTCATTTGTATTGTAGCCAGAACACGAACCCGAAACAGTTGATAAAAAACTGTCAAAACAATCTTTATATTTGAGGAGATCCATATGCTTTGTTTCGAAGTAGACATAGTTAAAAATATGTTATTATAAGGATATAAAAATAATATAAGTAGAAAATAAAATACATGCAAGTGAGGCGGGAATATACAGATTATTTTGTGCGGTGTCAGGCAGGTGATTCTATAATAGTTACGAGTAATGGTTAGTATAAAAAGTAAATATGTAGGTTTTTGAATCGAATTTTGATATCGATTATAAGAAAACCTCTACAAGTTTTGTGACAAAATTTGTTCACAAAATAGTGTTGAATCGGGGAAATTTTTACATATTCAGCGATCGTTGGAACCATGTTGTTCTGGGGTCACTATAATGACTCGAAAGGGGTGCGGATAGTTGCCCGAAGGGGGTAACGTGGCAAAGGGGGGCAGGGGGGTAATGCGGCACAACGCACGCGATCTGTGAAAATGCTGAAATATAAGGCAGTCGGCCGCTAGACCGATCCACGAACACTTACACCGGCCCACCTGGCGGCCTCTGCGACACGTGCTAATTATCGTCAGCCCCACGCAGCGGTCCGAAATCAAACAAAAGACGGAAACCGGCGTAAACAAATTGACGCCATTTTGATCGTTTGCTGCCACATTTTGCGCAACTATATTGACGCAGCGTGACAGCGCGCCCGATTTCGAATTTCGAACGATCGTCACCATAGACAAATAATACGCCAATACAATGTGACTAACATAAACGGTTATTTTAAATATATACAAACAACAATATTCCCTGCCAGTTAAATATCAATTACGTAATAATTAAAATTCATTTACAAAAATCGACAATCTTCAGCGAATCCAACAATTTATTTTATTTATATTAAAAGCAAAGTATATTGATAAAAGTACTTTTGAAACAATAAATAAAAAATGGAAGCTTTATCCAAAAAATAATGCAATATTTAATTAATAAATACAAATGAAAAATGTTTATTTTAATAATAAAAAAAAATGTTTTTAATACGAAAGTGATTAATAAAATGTGGAATTAAAAATAAAAACAAAAAAAATAAATATATTTTTATCCATATTTTATTTTAAATATAAAACGATGTGTTATCGCAATGGACTGTTTTAGCAAAATAATTCTGATTTAAATAACGGTTGTAAGTATTGAGTTGTATTTGTCCGTTACGATATTTTTGATTTATAATAGTATAGTTATAAGGGACGAAACCGGTCGTAATAAAAAACATTTTATAATAACTATGTATATATTTTAATACGATGACTTTCTACCGAGATTTAAAAGATATGGAAATTTCTCTGCGTGTTTGATAAATTATTATTTTAATTTACAGAAAAGTATAACACGCTATTTTAAATTACATTATAATTGTACTCTATAAAAGTTTTATTTAGGTTGTGAAAAAATAATTTATAAATAAAATATGTTGTATAAATAATACTAAAAGATTATATTATTCAATGAATTTTATGTCAAATCTGTATAAAAGATTGCCTAATCTTACAGATTTTTACTTATTGTATAACAGTCAATGCGTTTGATTTCACTTGTTATTTAGTTATCGTGAAATAGATTTTAAGTTAAAAATAAGCTTTTAATTCACACACTTTCATGATTTATTTAAAAATCATGATCCTACGAGTGAAAGTTATGGATATTATTTGTAAACACCGCTCATTTCACTTTATATGAAAAAATAACTATATCATTTTACAAAGAAGAAAGTATTTGAAAGAATTATTACACACCTGTATAAAATCTGCGAGAATTAGCGGCATACAATATTTTAGTATTTCATATAGAAACTCCAGTGTTTGAAAACAATAGATTGATTTACCAACGAAGTTTTATTTTCGAAATTACGATTTATAGTATTGCTCCTTGTTATTGAACATTTTCCCAGTGTTATAGCAAAATTTAAAGATGCTTTCTCAAATAACCTAAGTGTATTGTTGATCGATAATTTTTGGCATTATACTGTAGAAAATTACTTTACGAAAATAATAATTTAACTAATTAGGTGCCTAAAGCGAGCTAACTCACACAGCTTAAACCGTCGTTTGTTAGACAAGTTCCAATACGCAGAGCTATGAGTATAATACGATCGTCTAAAACAAAGTCATTACAAAGAAACATTAAATATTCTTTTAAAAGAAATATTAAGGTTCTATTTTTACATAAAAATTCAAAGCTAATCGGGTTGTGATATTATGTCTACCACATAGAAGGTTAAAAATTATTCAAAGACACACGTGTTCAAAGTAAAATAGTGTAAAATAATTTAAAAAAACAATCTTTTTTGTTGGGTATCGTTTAAATGTTTTATTTCAGTATTTATATTATGAAGGGTTAGAAACTGTCGATATATTTATATACGTTAGGCTAGTGGATAGCGCGTACGCTAAGCAAGCGGGGGTTACGAGTTGAAGACCTGTGGTAGTTGCAGAATTTTTCAAATGTTTATTTATTTGCTTTGTAGCCAGGACACGAGATTGAAACGGTTGATTTAATAATTGACAATTATTACTCATAAAAAAACTGCCAAGACAATCTTCACATTGTAGAGATTCATTTCGGGTTCATGCTTCATTTCAGAGTGGATAGGGTTAAAAAAATATATACGCTTACTGTATATTTGGAATAGTTTTAATATTATTTAGTGTTAAGGCGTCAGCGAATTACAGTTAAAATATTCAATACTGTACTCGCATTCAAGGTAAATGCAAACCGATATTGATTAATTTATTGTTTGAATAAAATATGAACGTTTGTTTTGAGATAGATTTATAATAAAATACACACCTTTTTAATTTAGGGCCGAATATTTGATTGCGCCAATAATACCGTTTATTTATACTTTATTACATATTATAAACAAGACAAGATAAAAACAACACATCATTAAATTACGAATATAAATTATTAACAATACATAACTGATACAAGAAATAAAAAAAAAATTCAAAATTAAAACACAGATATTGAAAATGAAATGAATACGTGAATAAAACCGGAAAATATATTAAATTTGAACAATTTTGTTGAATAAGTTTCGTAAATTATGTTTTTTAAAAATAATCAAGAGACCAAAATCTGTTTGAATTTACTTTCACTTAAGTGGAAAATGTTAATACTCGAGAAAACTTCCTCGAGTATTGTTCTTCGTGTGAGAACAGCTTTTGGCAGGCTATTTCTAAGTTTCGGCGAAGAAAAAACTTAACGTTTTTAATTTATCAGATAGTTTTCGAGCACATTCATATCGACCCTGTTTAGTAAAAAGGCCCTAACCTTCTGTATTTTAAAAGCGCTTTTATTTGAGAATCATAATGTACACAATTAAATATACGTCCTGTTAAATAGAATTGAGTCGAAATATCCGTATAATTAACAAAATACAGCTTTAGATTTCAATAAAAAAGTGACCTACTAAGTTTGTGTGGAAACGAAAAAAGCATTAACCTACAATTCCATTGATTTTTCTTTGATAGTTTTTGTAATAATCAGACCAGAAAAATAAAACATTAATTTATTGGTCATCATGCACTTCAAGTTTGTGTTAAGACTTAAGGTAAAGCACATTAAACCATCTAAGGTACTACGTTTTTAGGAATATTCTAATACTGAAGAAAAAAACCTCAACTTTCTCAAAACAGTCTTTTGTGACTTAACGTCTTGTATATATAAGGTGTTGCCAAGTATAGCGACGATATAATTATTTACACTATAAAATGTCATACTATAACTAATTTTTAATAGAAAGACATTTCCACATAATGGTTTAAATCTATTTATTACTATACAACATATTAGGACCGGCTTCTTCCGTAAAGATAAATCCAAAATATGAATTATTTATGTTTGACTGCAATAAAATTTGTTCATCAGGATCCGTCCTCACACGGGTCCTATAGGGCATGTGGACTTAGTATCCACCAAGGCCAACTGTAAGGCCTTTAGTAAATTTACGGCGTCTTACGGGGAGCAATTTTGCGCAGACTCCCAAAATGACTCGTCGGTCACGAGCCTAGGTAGCTGGGCTAACTGAGTCGTCAGCACTACGAGATACACAGGGCACCTTATTCCGATAGGGACCGAATAACAAAGCAGATTGCTACTAATTTTTTCCTTATTCTAAAATCCTTTTTTATAGCACACTGTGCATGGTGATACTGTCCCGTGTGACTCTGCTACGGGCAGGCTTAAAATCAAAATGTCAGAAATAAAAAACATTGCTTTCGCGAAGAGTCGGGCAGGCGACCGCGCATTACCGCGGTTGTGAGTACTGGCGGGTCAGGGGTCCTTCAAACCTGCTACAAAATGTTTCATACATCAATAATTTTGATTACTTATTTTATATTTTACTTTGAGTTTGAGTTTATTTTGTTATAGAGTTTATTTTAATTTTACTAATAACTGTAATTATTTGCATTGTATATACAATTATATTATTAACAAGCTGTGAAGATAAAATTTTGGGTTTCCGCAAAGTGACTGTTTTTTTTGGTTTGTTTTCTCTATTCCTATTTAGTTTTCCTGTATCCCAAATTAACTGACTAATTAATATCATTATCGTTGGTTCTCTTTTTTTCTTAATTAAGATTGTGAATTACATTAATTGTAATATAATTAACAGAGTATTGTAGATTTTAATGTTTTTATTTTCCACACGTATGTAAGAGTATTTTTTTGAAATATATACGAGTATTGTATCTTTTATAACTAGTTGAAAATATCATGACGGATTTACAAATGTATAAAAATAGTACATTTAACCTGTTTACCGCTATTCAAAATAAACTTTGACTGTCTTTTGTTTGGCAACATTTTAAATAAAATATTAACGTTAAATCTTGATTTATAATCTATAAGTGCTATCAAGCTCGATTAGCAAACTTTTTTATTTATATGGGCAAAGCTATCAGTCGATTAAAAAATAATTTAGAGATTACAAAATAGAGATAAAATGGTATGTATTTCAAAAGGATGACAAATTAATATACGCAAATCGTTTTATTTTTGTTGTTGTTAAATTTTTGTTATTCGTATCAATTTGATGATTTCATTTTATTAATATTTATCCAAAGTTTTATCAAATATTATCTCAATATATTAGTGTTTTTTAGCGGTCTACATGTTAAAATGTATACAGCTGCATTACAAACTAATGGTGGTATTGTATAACATTTCTTTTGTTTTCTTGTTGATAGTGAAATGGCACTTAAAATGAGAGATACATACAAAATTTCAAACATGGAATAATAAAACAATATTGTAAATTATGGCGAAGCTCTACCATAGAAAATAATTAGTTAATATTGATTCTAAACTTAAGTATATAATATATATTACAAAATAAACAAAACTACTATTTAAAAAAAATGTATAAATCAATCATGTATAAAGTGAATGGTAAATAAATCAATAAGCAAGATGGCGCAGTAACGTTTGAGTGTTGCCGTGTGAAAATTATTCAACTGTTTTTTTCTCTAATATTTAAAAGTGACTCGGATGACACTTATAATGGAGACAAGTGCCTTAAAGAATGGAAACAACAACAACAACAATGTGGACTCGGCGAGCGAGAAAGAAGTAAGTTATATTTAATTTAATTTAACAAATAATGGTTATTTAATATTTTAGGGTAATTTCGCGATAAAATTGGGCCAAGTGACAAACTACGCTAAATGTTTCACACAAAAAAACTTCAATTCATCTAAACTAAGTGAACTTTAATTAGTGGTACATGCAGTTTATTTTTTACAACAAAACGATGGTAGATTACTAAAATAAAAGTAAATTATTTTGATTTTTGACTAGAAAACTTACGAGTATCGGATATGCTAAAAAGACATTGAAACCCCTTTACTAAAATATTAAGCACATAAACATTTTTTTTATAGTTTTCTACGCCCAAATCTTAAAATTAATGGTTTTTGATAATCTCTACTGCAGTGAAGGCGAACCTATGAACCGTGGGTGAGATACTGACCCATGAAGGCTATTTTAATGACCTAGCGTTGATTTTTATAAACTTCTTTTTTATCATAAAAGAGAGAGCACACAATCGAAAATATTAAAAAAATAGAGTAACCGTCATAAACCTAACCTAAAGTCGTTAGATAAATGATTTTTTATTGTATAAATTATCTATGTATGACGCGTGACAATATTTTTACGACATGCCTCTCCTTTTCAAATGATACCACTGATTTAGTGACCCACGGACAAATATTAAAATAAACATTAAACTAAATTTGACCCATTTCTTAAAAAGATTCGCCATCACTGCTCTAGTGTATCATTAACCACCGATTTGATTCATGTCAAGCCTTCATTTTGTTGTCATCTACTTAATTGACTGATTATTGTAAATATTTAACACTAAAATCTATCGAGTGAATAGCAACAAAAGAATTTTGATACGACTAAAGTTTGATCTATTTCAGTAAAAATATTTTTTTTTTTACGAACTTTATATGACTTTCTCGAGTTTTCTATGATTCAAAAAAGCATTAAAATTGACGTTTATTGCTTTATTTTTATACAAACGTAGTAGATTGTCCTTTTTTAAATTCTCACGCTGAATTAAGATAATAATTCGGCATTTTTGGTTTAATCCCTTTCGACAGAACGTGTATTTAGTTGTGTACATTATGATTCTCAAATAAAAGCATTTTTCAAAAAACTGAGAGTTACACCCTTTTACCTAAATGGTGTTGATATGTAAGTAATTTTGTTTGTAAATTAATACATTATCATCAATATTATTATTATATATATTTAGAAAAACACTGTTTTATTGTTTAACTTATTTAACGAATACTTATGTATTTAACTGAGTTGAGACTGTTCTTATGCTAGTTTAAAAGTTTATTTTAAAGAGTATCTTAATCCATATTACGACAATTAGTCGAAACATATGGATACCACCCATTGCCTCTAAGAGTTTTGGTAGCTGTTAAGTCTTCTTTTTCCCTCCGACGAATCCAATGTGTGGATAGTACTTAATGACCCCTAGGACGATGGAATCTGTTTCCGAATCAAGAGGAAGATATCATAACACCGTCGTTGCTATTTATTTGGGAACTTTAATTAAACTATGAGCTATAAAAAAATAAATATATTTTCTAATTTTTCATGTTGTTAATGTAGACAAATGTATTCTAAAGGTGGAGCTTTCATTTAAGACAGAGTTGAGAAAATTCATTAGTCAAATATAATTTTTTTTCAAATTTATCTTACGATAACCAAACTTGCCTTAGAGAAAGTAAATTTAATTTTTGATACAGTGTAACTCATTTCTTATGCACATTGTTTTACATATCTTAAACTATTGATTCTTTGTCAGTTTATTGTCCATAATATAACATTTTAAAAATAGCTTTTGTTTCGAACGTGTAGTAGTTAAAAATGCTGTGGTCAAAAAAAAGATTGTTTCATATATTTTTGAAGGTCTGGAATATGTATTTTTGTTGCAAAGTTACACTCATCTTGATATTAAAAAGGAATAATATATCGTATTTAAGAAAAAGGGCTTAACCCTTGTTTTTTTGAAAGGTGCATTTATTTGAGAAGCACAACTAAATATACGTTCTATCAAAAAGAATTAAGCCAAAAATGCTGAACTATTATCAAAACTCAGCTTTAGATTCTGAATAAAAACGACCTAAGTTTGTACGAAAAGAAAAAGGCATTAATACTCAATTTTAATGGTTTCCCTTAAATAACTTTTTTAATTATCAGATCAGGAAAATGAATTACTTGAAACTAAAATTTCAGTCAAATTTCTTCAATTCCGGAGTCTCACTTACCTCAAGGCCGTTTCCAAATTTGCGAAATTTTTTGAGAAGAAATTTCAGACGGACTCCCAAGTAAACGCATCGGATTCAAGCTCGGATTGCCAGACTGATTGAGTATTAAACATACCTGGTGTACAGAGCACTTCATGCCACTAAGGAGTAGCTATGAAGCAATTAAATAGTCTACAACTTATATAATCTTATTTCGCACTTTGGTGCATGGTGATATCATCCCATGTGGCTCTGCTATGGGAGTGGTTAAATAAAATCAAAGATTCTTTTGTGCGGTGTCAAAAAGACTGGCGGGTAAGTGGTGGGAAAACAAAAAAAGTGTCTGGCTTTCCATAAAAACTGACATACTTATAGATAAAACTCTTGCCAAATGTACTTTAGAATTGTGTTAGAACGTTAGTCTATAACGACATTTACAATATACATGACAACTGTGGTGATATTCTAAAGCTGAGGAAGGAATTTAATCAAAACTTAGAATAACATCAAATTCAATTGCTTACTTGAACGCAAAGTGCAAAGTTTAAACTTCTCAGAATCAAAACAATATTCATACTTAAAGTTAGATTTTCACGTGAGCTTGCGTCGGTAACTTGCGTTACGTGAGTACACCTAAATGTTTGATTCTAACTTTGATTAAAACTACATTCAGATTATTTAAAAACTTAACGCTGTTAGCTTCAATTGTTTTAGATGCTTGGCAATTTATATTATGAATAATAATTATTCGAAAAATCATTGTTGAAACGACATTTTCCTTGTAATGTAAAGAAATTTAACTATCACGTATTTTTAATAATATTTATAGATTAAGTTAACGCCATACTCCGCGATATGTGTGAACAAGCTCTACAAAGCTTCGAAGATCATTTCCAAATCCGTAGTAGGATAGTGTGTTGCTGCTAACAGCCATCTTCATGATACTATGTATTTTCCAAACTTAAGGATTATAATTAATTATTTTGCCATGGTTTGAAAACGTCTGGCTTATAGCATGAGTATAATATGTAGAAATAATAATAAAACTCATCAAAAATGCACATTAATTCATGTACATCTATATGTATTTTTACTTTGCGAGGTTATGCCGATTAAAACAAACATGCACTCAAAGAACAAATATTGTTCTCTATGGCTTTTGCTTTATCAAAAATTCATTCAGCAATGCTGTGTTCGTACGGTTTCTTCTTTTGTTTGTTTTCAATGTTTTTCATAGATTAAACACACTTTACGTCGCATTTTTATTTTCCCATCGATCTGATTGCTATCTTGATGTCCCATATTTTAATGTTCACATAAATACAATACATAATATTAGAAAACAGAAAACAATTCCAATATTTTACGTAAAAGCACGAGTGATTTAAAGCGCCTGGTTACAAACAGCGATATAAACATATTTCAATGTTTTCAGCAAACAAAATTTGTATGTTTAAAGTCATTCTTCTTTATCGTAATCAATGTTTAAATATAACTTAAAACCCGCGTTTAATAATTGATAAACTTTAAAAAGAAATAAATATTTAAATGCGCGTGGAATCAACCAGATTTGAAATATTCCACTGCAGAAATATTTCGTTTTTATTTTTCTTATAAGTTTATATTGAGTTTTCGAACATAAATTTTTCACAAATAGTATAAAATTGTGCGTAGAATGCAAACATGTTTTTTTCTCGATTTCGACAAAATGTGTATATATCGTTTTTTGTAACAAGACGCTTTATCTATTTGTTTTTTTTAAATTTAAATTGTGATGAACGAGGGCTAGCCAGAAAATAAGTTTTCTGTGGCTATTCAACAAAAACAAAACGTACAAAAACATTTTTTTTAATAACATTGTCAAGTATAAATCTTAAAATGTTTTTCCAGGTTATTTCCATCACTGTTTAGGCATTTGTCATAGGGGAGCATGAGTTTTTGTATGCTCATGTCATATAATGTACCCGCTTTGTGAGCGATTGTGAGTACTGGCGGGTCAGTGTGTTCTTCAAAACCTGTTCACCCAAGAGATTTCGTGGGAGGTAACACGTATAGTTTTTTATAATTTGGACAGTAAAAACCAAGGTTGTGGAACTTGAAGAGTCGTAAAATTTTAGGCGGAGTCAGAGTCGGAACAAATCAACCGACTCTGACTGCTTTTTATATATTATTAAATGAATAACATTACGGCATGTCAGTTATCAACGAATGTATAAGATTCAGAATTCTGGAACTATATTATGATGGACAGTTTCTTGAAAGCGGCGTTATTTATAACTCGTTTACGTGTCTAACGCTTGCTTATTCTTGTTACGTCTTCAGTCATCGTTTTGGCGGTTACATTTAAGTGTTCTATCGTGAAATTGTATAACATGACTTCTGTGACTAATAGTATTTTTATTAAGCCATGTCCACTCCAAAACAAAACACATGGATCTCCACAACGTGAAGATTGTTTTAAAAGTTATTATTTTACGAGTAATAATCGTCAATTATTAGCTCAACCATTTCGGGTTCGTATCCTGGTTACAATAAAAATGAATGAACATTTGTATAAGTTGCGACCCGTACGAGTCTCGAACCCGTGACCCTCGGCTCGTTAGTCGGATGCCACTATCTACTCACCCACGAGGGCAAAATGTATTATATGACTTCTGTGACTAATATTATAGACGTAGCAAATTATAAAATAAAATAAAAATTAGATTCGGAGAATAGAATATAGTTGGAGTCGGAGTCGGTAAATTTTAAACCGACTCCGCAGCCCTGGTAAATAAAATCTACAAAAGGTGAAAAATTTGTCTTTAATGTGTAAAACAAAAATATGGACTTATTTGGTAAAGCGCATTCAAATACTGCATCCTGTTTATGGCCGACTTCCGGTAAACTTTGTTATTTTGTAAAGAAAAATTATTTCTATTTTCAAGGCAGGGAAGAATTTTCCGTGTCACAATTAGTTTTTGGAACAGCGAGGGGAAATTCTTTATTTAGTGGGTGCGGACCGCCTGTGCTGTCGTTTGACGTACTAATGCAGATGTAATCAACCTTTTAATTATAGCAAAAACAATGTAAACCCTAACGCTATTTTTATAGCGTCTTGAAGTTTGTATGGGTCAAGAACTGATATTCCGCAGAAGAAACTAATTTATCATAATTACTAAGGTCTTGAACTGAGTTAACTTGTCTAGGAGTATGGACGCGCATATGCGTCCGCTCAAAATTTGCTTTGAAGAAGTATAGATGTATATGTACGTTAAATACCAAGCAATAAAATACTCGTACACATTGAATAAACATTATACAGAATACATTTAATAAAATTCAAAATTTAAAGCCAGATTAATGAAAAAAACTTTCACCCAATTGTTCATACGTCATTAAAAACGCACTCCCAGAGAGGTAAATTATGTTTTTAGGTATAGTAATGTTTTGATAGGATATGATTGACAGGTTGAATTTGACTATATTTTTTTTTTATTTTTTGTTTAATTTTCAAATGTGAAAATAAATTAAATGTAATTGCATGGAGTCATTACTTCTTATAAAAAATATTATTACTAACATCGGGGGTGTCATTCTAGTGCCTTCCAGGAAATCTAAAAAGAAATCGTTTCTTGAGGTGGTACGAGTATGTAAACCTGTATATGAAACCGCTCTCTATATCTCATATTGAAGAAGGGATAGACGGTATCTAGCCATAGAAGGCAATTGCTTAGCCCACCACCACCCGCCACGTCTTCACACCCTTTCGAGCGTAT
>JAPMAG010000942.1:0-13478 GCA_036584685.1 Rhyacophila sp. Rhy_31_5 | reverse complement strand
CCCCGCTTGATAGGCATACGCGCTACTGACTAGCTTAACGAGGCCTAACAACAAATATAGTTTTAAATATTAAATATAGCTTATTTAAGTTAGTAAGAGTATATGATATTTTAAAAATATTGTTTGGATATATTCAGAATAAATACACCGTGACAAGAGAATGGTCAAATAAAAGTTGACTGAAGTTTTACTCATTCAATAGGCGATTGCTAAAAAAACATAGTCGAACATTACTTAGATAGCATTAAATGGTCACGAGGTTGAATTAAAAATTGGCCAATCGATTATCTGATTGAAATGTTATATATAACAAAGAATGACTGATGACCAAGAGTGAACGATTTTTTATTGAATATAAGATAACATTACATTTCATTTTAAAAATTTTAAGATTAGTAAAATATCAATAAAATGTAATAAATAAAATTTACAGTAAAGAAGAAGGTGGTATTATTATTTAAAAATAAACACTCGTGTACTTACATGCCAAAGATGTGTTTCATTCTTGTTAATTTGTAATTAAATTTTAATATTTGTAAAATAAATAATGCAATTTTTAAGTTCAAGATGAAAGCTTGAAGTTAATATTTTTTAGGTCGTTAAACCATCCAGGTTAATTTATAGCTATTTTTCGAAGCTGCAGTTAAAATTTTTACGTTCAATAAATTATGAAAACTCAATGTGCATTCTATGGGAAGCTTAAAGTTTATTGAATATCGTATACTCGCCTACTGAAAGCTTTCATATGTGCACAAATAAATACCCCAGTAATGATAGTTTGCGTTTCGTTTTGTATAAGAAAAAATACTTTAGAGGGTACATATATTTACCATAACATTCACTGTTTTCAATATTTGCATATGTATACAAATTCAGTGTTCTTTAAATTCCAAAATACTTCTAATAAATTTAATATTTATACATACATAATTCATATTGATACCGCTTAATTTAATAAAAATTATATGGGTTAATATCCAATACAACTTTTAAAAAACGCTTACAGTGTCTATTTGTTTAACCACTAAAGATAACGTACCTAATGTGACCGTAACGACAACAAATCATCCGCGATAAACAATTAGTATATAATTCCAAAGTACCCAAAAATACAATATACTGGAGCCAACAGTCCCACTTAAAATCCCAACAAAGTCACTAATAACCATATTAGCTGGTAACAGGCTATCAATATATTAGCAAACTAAAAGACAAGCTTTATTTTTAAATAATCAAGTAATTGTATAAGTTGTGTCATACTCGTATCGTATACTAGAATTAAAACAGCCAATTTCAACGGCAATATTTGATCAAATTAACCAAAAAAATTAAAAAATAATGATCAAGGTAACTTATATGGCTGACCGCAGAATCAAGCCCCAAACGATATAATAACGTATGAGTATGTGGCATTCCTCCACATTTCGAATCGCAGACGATTATACGAGTATCTGTTATTCGCGCCGCAATAATATCAAAGGCCCGTTTTGACGCAAGTCAACATGAAAACTTTGTAAATTTATTTGAAGTCGTTATTTTTTTAAGTCAAAATTTTGCATTTCATTTGTTGATTATCGTCATCTTTAGGCGACGTCATTGATTTTCTTTTTTTCTTCACGGCTCCATCTTGATGTCAGAGCAAATAGGTCCCCAGTTGAATAATATAAAAACTATCTGACCAATAGTATGTTTTATTATAAACGAAAACAAAAAAAAAAATTATTAAAACATTTTGGTCAATTAAAACAAGTATGCTTATATTATATTATTAAATATATCTAACTTAAAAGAGAACATCACAAAAAAATAAGTAATAAAAAATTTTGTGAATCATTTAAAAAAGTTGAACAAGAAGAAAATATCACTGCTATACTTGAAAATACTTTTAATTATATTATAATTTTATTTTTCTAATATATAAAAAAATATCTGAGACATTGACGTCTGCGTTTTGTAAAGTTTTCTTATATTATTTCTAAATAATTCACTAAAGCTAGATGAGTACGGTGTATGGAATACAAGATGTCGTTGGTCAGTGTAAATATTTGGTAGTTTAATTTAATGTTAAAATAGATTAAAGTCGGTAAAAAATAACAAACAATTTACCAGTGGTAAATGATAAAAAAATTGACACTCAATTATATATATGTGTAGATATCAAATAAATAGTATATATATCGATGGCCTTATGTTAGTATCCCGTTAGTGAGTTTTACATATTTTACAGTAAGCTAGAAAAACTGAATATTTTTGAAATTATATTTAATATATTTTTTTTCTAAATATATTTTACTTCTACGTTAAAATAATATTCATTGAAAAATTAAAAGAAAAAAATATTAAATATTAATTAGAAAATATTCAGTTTTTTACCTTACTGTAAAATGTATAAACAATCATTTACGGGATATTAACATTAAACCCTGGATATAATATTTATTATATTAAAAAAATCACTGACAAATATTTACATGCATGCTTTTTTACAAAATATGTACACTTATGGAATAATTACAATAACAATACAATAACTTTATTCAGAAAATTCTTAAAAAAACAATTAAAAAAATGTAATCAATATCTAAAGAATTAACGTATGAAGTAAAATAAACTAAATGGTATTATTATATTTTTTTTAATATATCAATATTTGGAAACTTACGTTTTAACCCCTTGTTTCCAGGTATAGATATAACATTGTACAAAACTAGTCGTTAAACTTATTAATTAAAAGTGAAATTTGTTAATTAAAACTATACAGTTTTAAATGTTCAAAATAAGTCATAACTTAAAAATAATAATGAAATGTCATTTGGAAATGATGCAATTAAAACGGTCCGCGTTTGCAAAAATGGCCAATGTTTACAAAAGCATTTGCATCCTTCAACATGGCCCGTCTACTTTCGGCGAAAAAAACCCGATTGTCACAACATAACCTCATTTCCAATTCAAAACACCGTGCACTACTCAAATCCCCATACAACTTTCAGGCAAACCGTCACATTTCACCGGCAAATAGTTATATTTCTGTAGGGGTTTGTGTCCCGGAGAGGTTGGGTATCGGTCGCGACATTCATTAGCACTGTTAAAAAAATTAGTCGATACATAATTAAACGAGGCCCATATACATACGGACTAAAAAAAAAGTATATGCCAGCTCAAGTTTTGCCCGGCATAAATTCATGTTTTTTTTACCTCTCACAAATGTCACGTGCGCAATGCGTTGTGCGCAAAACATATACAAACGACGGGAACTACGATAACAACGTTACGATGACATTTCCGTCTAGGAAATTTTGTTAAAAAAATCACACGATAGCTGTAAAGCTATCAGCGAAACCGGTACAACTAAAAATATTCAAGTGTGTTTATTGCACTGGAACTTGTTGATCCATTTTAGACTCCTAGTTGGCGCATATGAATGCCATTTGGTATATCCTTGTACTTCTGTCACGAATACATTTTCTTTTACAATATACTACGAAGATTTCAGGACTATACTTGAAAATTATTCAAGCCAAGTTTCAACTGTACTCAGGAATTTATCTTCTCATTTTGACTTTTGATAATATATGCGTTTCTTTATTATCCAGTTTCAAGTACAGTCATTTCATCACACCTCTGATATTTTTTAAGGACCATTTTTCACGAAACTTACTCCATGATGACTTAGCGTGGAGCAGTACAGTCAGTATGTATGAACTGAATAGGTGGTATATAGTTTTGACTGAGTATAATTGTTTTTCTGGCAATATTGTGATATGTTAACAAATACATAAATAGATTAAAAATGAGTTTTTGAGACGAATATAATGGCCAAAATATCGACGTTTGTGATTTTAATGGCGATTTTCAAATAATATTTATTTAAAACTGTCTTAGCGGTGTACTTTGACATATAACAAAACTAATTATTGAGTTAAAAGAAACATCTTCTTAAATACAAAACAAAACAAATAATTTTCCCTAACGTTTCTATTAAATTATAAAGGGTTGAATATTTAGTAAATTAATTTTAACCGATTAAGTGCCAGAAACGAGTTAACTCGCACAACTTAAAACGTAGTTTGTTGGACGAATTTGAATATTTTGCATAATTTTGAATATGAAAATCGGATATATAACTATATATGATGATCATTAAAACTAAGTCATGACAAAAAAAATTCAAATGTATTTTAAAAGAAATAATAAAAGCTCATATTTCGTTTAAAAATTCACACTTGCCATGTTGTGACATTATGTCTGGCACATAAAAGGTTGAGGTACGAATTTTATGTGAAATAAATAATTTTATTATATACTATTTTGGTACTTGACGAAAAGTGCACACAAATGCATTCATAGTATATTATAATAATGAATCACTTAAAATTAGTGATAAAATACGTTCTGTATAATTTCTAAACTCCAATTAAAATATTGTAATGTTGTGATCAAAGTGGTCTATCAAACGGCGGGATGGTCTGTTTTCCGCTTTTACCGCGAGAGGAAATTCTTTGGAAAAAATGTCGCTAGTATCACGGTGCAAGGGGTAGTGTCGGTAATGTCGCATTCTGTAGTATCGGCGAAAAAATCCTCCCTCCTATAGGAGCAAAAATTTTCCTTGTCGCGTGTAGTTTTCTAAGCGGCACTTTTTAATTAACGATTTTTTGCTTTGAATCACGTTTTTTGTTTTATTTTGTTCGTATACTTGCGCGTTTTTTGAGCGCATCAGTTTTTATATATTACGAATAACTCGATAATAGTTTACAACTTTGAAGCTTATATATTCTAAATCTTTTATTTAAAAAAAATGTGATATTTCTCGAACCACTCAATACGTATTCATATGGGGTCGTCCATAAACCACGTAACGTTTTTTCTTTCTTTTTTACCCTCTCCCCCTCCATATAATACCATGTAGAGATTCAGCTTGACCCCCCTCCCTCCTCTCAAAAGTCACGCAACTTTCCACTATAACCGATTAAGTAGCAGAAGCGAGTTAACTCGCACAATTTTAAACGTAGTTATCCAGACAAATTTGGATATTTTGGATGATTTTTTTATATAAAGTGCAAAGATAGGATTATAATATGGTCATTAAAAACAAAATCATGATAAAAAACATTTAAATTACTTAAAAAACATTGAGGTTATATTTTGCTTAAAAATTCACAGCTTATTAGGTTGTGACATTATGTCTGGCACAGTAAAGATTAAATAGGAATTCAATTTATAATCACCTCCTATCCGCTTTTTGAGAGGAAAAAAGTGTTACGTAACAAACAAATTAATCCACCCTCCCCCTTGTAACGCCATGTAGACGTTGGTGGTCACCCCCCTCCCATTAAAAAGCGTTACGTGGTTTATTTACAACCCCTATGTGCAAAACAAAATTATACGAGTATAGCTTGGTTTATAAATATTTTGTTAACTATATGTGGAGTATAGTAGTCATTTAAGAAAACAAATATGTTTACTTATTTTTATCAAATGAGGGGCGTGGTGTAAAAAGTTGGTAACCTACAATGAGATAGTTCTGTAATAATCGCAGTTGAAAGTTTCTTATTTATTGAAAAATATACTAACAAAGATTACGTTTTAGGTACATATAGATTTTTCAAAAAAAAAAAAAAATGAATGAGGGAGTGTATAATGGTTAATAAATTGGCTAAAATCTTATAAAATTGTAAAATTGTACCTAAGTGTGCGTTACCAACTTTCTACACCACATACCTGTGCATGAAATTTGAATTATGCTTAAGTTGGAAAAATGAAGTATTTTTTAAAATAAATGTCCAAAATACAAGTATTATATTACATTGTTATTTACGACTCTTCAAGACTGTTAAGAATTAACGTACAAAAGACACAAACAAAATTGGCTTAACATAAAACGAATCCCTGTATAATGGTAAGATGTATCTAAAATATGCTGAAGAACAGATATGCCTGTGTCAAATTCTAGGGGTGCAGTGGTACTACTGAGGCAAAATGAGGTGGCAAAGGAACGGAACGTGTAGCGTAGATCATGATATCTAATGTGAAAATAAAGCGTCGGACTTGGGTTGGTCACGTGGTCTTCGAGCCAACCAAGTTCCAACGTTCTGAGAACCCATTAAATACCATCTACAAGATTTTGCGGAATTATGGGATGATATAGAAAGACTAGCCAGCGACAAGACCTCATGGAAATAATGTCTGATTTTTACGAGTAGATGCTCTCAAGGGGTATGGCCTAATTAAAGAAGAAGAAAATATATACGTGCTCAAACCTACAATCAATTGAAAAAATCTTGTCTTGTCCGTGATAGTATTACTGACAAAATGTTTGTTCGAGTTTTAAAAATAAAAACCGTTACGATAAACGTTCGGTTGGTTGAGCTTTTTTGTGCGTATTTGACATTTTCTAGTTACAACAGAAAAAAACCATAGACAGAGGGCAAAAATTCTTCAAGATGCACTGAACAAGCAAAATTCATCATGGCTTTAAAAAACCACTTATTTTTCGTGGTTTATAATATTGAAATATGCTGTAAACCTGCTACATAACAAATAAGTTAATATAGAATAATTGACATGACGTTAATTTTTATCAGTCGCTATTCCATTGTATGTATATTATAAGTTCTTGTATTCTTTTTATTGATCTTCACAACGCAGTTACACAACTGTGACGTCAATGCATTTTTTTAGTATATAGTCAACCCCCCTATTGCGTTATAATTAGGACTTCGCTATAAGAATCTGCAAATTGAAGATTTTTTAATTTTTTTTATACATATGGACATAGATGTTGTGAAACGTATACGTTTTGTAAAAAAAACTACGCCATCGAAGAGACCGCTATAAGGGGAACTGCTGCAAACGCTATGGAAAAATTCTCTATAAGGGGTACGCTATAGGGGGGGGTACTGTATATCTGTTATTAAAGTTGCCCGCTTTAGGTCGTGCCACAATTGATTGCTTGGACGTATGTGGATTACAGGTTAGAACCTAATGCTGGTTACAAAAAAAGATTGTATTTGTCGAGAACTGGAACCTAAGATGGTCCAGGTAATTAACAACTATTACTCGTAAAAATATCAATCGAGGAAATCTTTACATTGTGAAGGTCGTATGCTCCACGTCGGAATAGACATGACATTTTGAACAAAAAAACTTTAGTTTTATTCATTATATCACATCACATCCCAGTACTACAAAGATGTTAATTATATATTATATATATATCCATGAATAAAATATACTATAGAAAATGTATTTAATGATGTTTTTCACTTTTTTATTAAAGTACTTGAAAAATCTTCGTAACATACTGGTATACCATAAACCAATTATATAATTTTATTTCTATATTTGGTTATAGTAGTTATTTGATTTATATCTTCATAATTATGTATCAGCTATATATTTTGGCTCTGCTTTGATATACAGCTGAAGTTCATACAAATGAAACTTTAATTCAGTTTATTGAAGCTGTTTGAAGAAAACTGCATTCAAAACATTCATAAAAATAATTACGCGCTATATATATTGCGAAGCCTTCTAAGTGTAGTTATTATGTCATACGAATATACGTGGTATTGCACCCAATGATTATTGCGACGCATGTATTGGTATGTGACGTATGGAAAAAATTCAAATAAAAAATTGTGCTACTCCCTACATCTAGCGGATGCTAGGCGAAACTTTTTTCGGCGTAGTGGGTATTTTTTTTCGATAAAACTTCGCGCCGCTTTTTTTTGGCGGCATGCTCTACTATTGGCTAACGCTAATCCGCCATTGCTTTGTTACTATGATATTGGCGGGGAGGAACTACGTTCACGTTATTGTGATTTTCTCATTTTGTATTGATAACGGGCGAAATTGTAACACTCGCTGGTAGATAGGATAATCCTCATCAAAATACAAACTAATCGTATAATATATTTTAGTTATTTGTGCAACACTTTAAATAAAATAATACAATATTTAATAGATACACGTAAGTACGTTTGTACAAGGTTATAAAAACATTCTTTCAAATATATCCATACTCCACTTATTTTAAAAATATTGTATTCCATACACATCCACCAACAGACAAATCCCCTGAGTTTTTAACTCGTATTACTATATATTTTTATTGATCGATGGTTGTGATATTTTTTCGCTGTAGTATTTGGTTTATACAAAAAAAGGGAATGATTAACTACCAGTCCTAAAAAAATATATTTGCTGTGCTGTTTTACGAGTTTTATTATAACATTAAAGACTCATTTAAAATATTATGTTTCGATAAATGTATTTAAGTTCTACTTTTGTAAATGATATTTTTAACTAATACTACAGGTTTTATACATATTTCAACAAATACATGTTTTTTTTAAGTTTAAGGCCGATTTCGTACAACATTCGTACATACATTTCCAAATTTATTAGAAATATTATGTATCTTCGTATCGTATCTTCTGTATATATACATCAAATTTTCTTTAAATATGTATGTTATATTTTTATTAAAATACCCCAACGCTAATTAAATAATCTTTTTCTCTTCATTAAAGTATAATACAAGGTTTACCGTCAAAATTTATTATAAATTATAATGCTTAAAATCAATCTTGACTACCTACCAAACATAAATTGTGATTATATTTTTTATAGACAGTTTTAAATTTTCTATTCAACATTTTTGTGTCTAGTTAAAGTTACCGCAATGACGTGAATTTAGACTTCTTTATATCGGCGGGAAAGACCAAAAAAATAGCGGCAGGCGTTAAAATCTTACAGCGAAATGACTTATAGACACCAATTACACGACTAATGGCGGAAATTTATCATTTTTTCCAGAGCGCACTGTTATGCGAGCACCATTTTTTTATTTTATTAGTATTGTTTCGAGTGAAAAACCTCCTCGTAACGAATAGCAAATATTTGTGAAAGGCGAAAAAACGACAACGTGGACAACTTTTTTCGCGATAGTTTCCGAATCGCTCACAAAATTTTGGCGCTGCGGAAAAAAGTTTACGTTTTTTGCGGCGGATTTTTTCTGCGGTTTGCTATTTTGTATAAGTGCTAAGTTTGTTTGTTTAGCGGATTGGAAAAATAACCGCATTGTTAGTTTTTTGCCCCCCTTCATTATAATTGCATTCTTTATATATTTTTATGCATTCACTAATCATACTGTCAGCTTGAATACCTATTATTATAGGTTATAAAATATTTCAACAGATTTATTTGTAACTTATCAATATTTGAAATAAATCAACTTCCGTTGAAAAATTAACAATGATTAAAACTGCAAACGAATGATCAGTTCCGGGCTAAGATAAGTCACAAAATATTCTCTATGGGGAAAAGAGTAACCTGATAAACGAACAGAAGATAATTAATTGCACTCAAAACTAATATGTACTTAGAAAACTACACACATGACTATTGAACACACATAAAACTGAGCACAGAAATACTCGTATATTTTGGCGTTTTAAACTGAAATTACCTAACTATAATATAAGTAGATTTATGTAATTTATTTCAAATAATAATTTTATAAAATAGAGAAGAATCTTGAATTAGATAAAATAAAAAATCGTTCAGCAGCAGTTTCATAATGATTCCACAGTTTTATAAAAAAGTGTAAGTCTCTCCTAGCTGCCGCTTCAGTACATGTAGAGAAAAATTAGGTAAACATTTCATTGCACCTTTCATCATCTAGATTTTAGAACACATATGCAAATACACTAAAAACTGTTCTAACTGAATATTTTTTTAATATAATGTTTTAATATATTAAACTATTATTTATATTATAAATTCAGTTTAAGACGCCACAATATAATTATATCTGCGTTCAATTCTCTATCTGTTCAGTTATATATATATATTCAGTTGCATATGTGTGTTTAGCTTGAAATGTGTGAAAATCCGGAAGAAAGATGCAGTTTTACTGGCTAAATGATATAAAGGCCGACTTTTTTTAAATCTAACTCCATAGCCACCACATTTCCACGCTTTTCGAGTATATGCCGTAACTAATTACTGTGACGTGACTTATCAAAAATGCGGAGGGTATCCTAGATATAATTCCTTGATACCTTGGTATCATGGTATTAAAGTGTGCAGAATATCCAACTGTTATAATATTCTTATAAACTATCTATGTACTAGGTAAAGCTGATGGAGACATCTTCGTGGTCTTCGTATGGTACCTCATTTTTCTTTCAATTTAATTTCTGCTGTACCTAACCGTTCTAAGGGTCAAACTATTTTGAAAAGCGCTTTTCTTTCAATATACATGTGTATTTATTTCCAAATTATGTGATTGGCATTGTATATTTTGCTAGATAAAGTATTTTCCCTATCTTTTAAATCAACCTAAGGGATGTAGGACACGATAAGCGGTAGTTGATATGCTTAATCACATACATTCACAGAGAGAAATGTAGCAACTGCACATCAATCAGTTTTCCAATTTACCTAAAATTATGGAAATTGTAGAAAAGCATATATTAATACCAGCAGTGTGTTAGGTAAAGCTCAATGAAGCTCATACGAGCTCGTTGTTAAATTTATAATAATACTATTAGAACTCTTGCAATGTAACGTAGAAAAGTAATTTTTTCAGCTTTTTATATCAATTATTTTACTACTTGTTACGTGTAAAAAGTACACTATTTTAATTTCATATGTGCTCCAAGATTAATCATAGAGAACCATCATAGTGTGAAGATTTTCTTTTTTTTCAGTGTTTTTTTTTACAAATAAAAGTTGTTAATTATTAGCTTAACCATTTTGTGTCCTGGCCTCAAATACAAATGAAAACAAATATTGATACAAATTCGGGACTAGCACGGGATATAAACCGGTGATTTTCGGATTGCAAATTGGGTGCACAATACATTGAATGATCTAATAACTTTTGAGTATAATTGTATAAGAGTTTTATAGAACAATCCGCTCCACTTCCTTTCTGAAACACTGCGAACTAAGATTATTCGAGTTCCAACTGCGTTATCATCTCAACGCTTATTAAAATTATTTATTTCAAATATAATGTTTAGTTTTCTATGAGACGTCATGTATAAATTCATAAAAGATATTGACATTTTTTTGTTTTCTTTTTATTTTATTTTTTTCAGTTTGTTCGATATTGAAAACTGACATTGGAATATAAAGACAATGTTTAGATTAAAAAAATATATATGTTGATATGTTTGAAAAATACTATTTTGTGAGTCATGACATAATTTGGGTATGTTTTTTCACAATTATACTTTGTAGAGAATATCTTTACTAACTGTATCTTGCAAAATGACTGCAACGACTCCTAGAAAACAGTTAAAACCACATTAGATGGTTGATGCTTATTATATTTTCATAGTCCATTAACCAAAGCTTTGATGCTTTTTTAAGACTACTTAGATACAATCTTTGCTGGTAGCTAATGATCATTTGAAAAAATTATCTGAAATTTTTTTGCTTAATAATATAAAAATATAAAAAATATATCTGAGTTTTAATGACAATTACCTTATTAACTAAAAATATTTATTTATAGATTTACATCAAGTTTCAATCATTTCTGTTTGTTTGACTATCTCAAATTCAAAGTACGCTGAATTTTATAGAATATCGTTTTTAAGTTTTTTCAACTATTTACTAATTGTTTTTATGGTTTTGTATTTTTTTAGAATTATCGAGAAAAGTGTGCATATCAATAGTGATCTAACAATGTTTCATATCTTTTAATGGTTATTTTTCAGAGGAGAGTTTAAACTATATGAGTATTTTAGCTTAAATATTAACATTAGGGCTTCAGTGAGTCAGTTATTAATAATTTATTTTAACTTTTTTTACGATATTTGTTTGCATTCAATAACCAAAAATTCGAGATTATTTTGTCTAAACTTTAATATATAGTTCTTTTTGTAACTTTCTACACGGTTTACTTACTAAAAAAATCTCAATACTCGCCACAGTTGTCGGATGGGTAAAAAACAATTAAAATTCTGTATTGAATTATTAGTAATCGCATGTATTGATTAAATGTGATATTTCAAGTTTACAACATATCCAGGCCAAAAATATTAAGGGCTCCGTTGACGCGGGCTTCCATACCTTGCATGATTCTCTATGAGGTATCTTTGATACTCGCTATATACAGTCAAGTATTTGATTAATAAATAAAAACACTTTACTCTATCTCGTAACAGTAAAAAAAAAACAAAAATGAATTAACTTTTTCATGCAGCATCCATAGAACAGCTGTTTCATCCAAACAACATATCAAATATGAGCATAGTAAAAATGTATTTTTTAAGTTCCAGCCTAATTAATTTGAAAAGTAATTGTTTATATATTATACGTGCACAAAAATATGTGTCAATAAAACTATAGAACCGCACAAATTCTCGTATCATTATAGTATGTTGTGAGCACTTTATAAGTACATAAAAATAAATAAAAATCATCATATTTTTACTTTATTTTAACGGTATTTAATTTATTATAACGGTAAAACAGAACCTCGTATAACACGGTACTTATACAATACGGTTTCGATATAGCACGGATGATGAGTTATGACACATTCGTGTATAACACGGTTTTAGAAAAAAAATAAGTAATAAGTCTGATTTTGACACCCCTACATCGTGCCATCGCAAAAATATTCTATTTGCCATATTCGACATGCTGAGACGTGTTTCAGATTCACTTGGCCATCATAAAACGCGTAAAGATTTACACGCTAAAAGCAGACAATCGCTTATTATGCAGTTTTTAAATGTTAAATCCACAAATACTTTAGAGCAGTGGTTTGAATGGGATCGGTGCCACCTACCGATGGGCGTTGAAGTGGTCTAAGTGAGCATTTTGATCCAAGGCAAATTTGAGGCGCATTAAGGACCAACTGCCGCCCACTTCGGTAATACGATCGATAACGCTGTGTTATATTATTGATTTCAAGAACGACAGTCG
Source organism: Rhyacophila sp. Rhy_31_5 (assembly GCA_036584685.1). Lineage (NCBI taxonomy): Eukaryota > Metazoa > Arthropoda > Insecta > Trichoptera > Rhyacophilidae > Rhyacophila > Rhyacophila sp. Rhy_31_5. The sequence goes on along the minus strand of JAPMAG010000942.1, from coordinate 530 downwards.
GTGAGACATTTTTCTGAAAGGGGGGTAGTGAGTAATTTTTATTTTTGAAAATAGAGCGGTAGGCCAAGAAAAGTTGGGAACCCATGCTCTAGGATCTGTCTGTATTGAAAACCTACAACCGATCTTGAAAAGGAGTTGCATAAATATAATTGTAAGTGATAGTAATGATGAATGATCTACAGCAGGGTTGGCCACCTTTTACACAACCGTGCGCCATTTTTTTCACATATGCGATCAGATGCGCCATACACGTCAAATACCCTTTCTGGTTTCTTACGTTCATAGTTGGAGCTTATAATAATGATATAGTAATTTTGTAGGCACAAGGATGCAATGCGCCACTTATAATTATTTAAAATATAGGATATAATTAAACTTCGATATTTCTTGGAACGCATACCCTAAATTTGTATAAACTTCAAACCTTGTACAATACAGATTTGTATTACACGATGTTTTTGTGGAACCATATAACCATATCGACCGTGTTTAGGTAAAAGGGAGTAACCCTCACGGAACAAATTTTACAG
>JAPMAG010000940.1:0-13482 GCA_036584685.1 Rhyacophila sp. Rhy_31_5 | reverse complement strand
TACGAGTAATAATTGTCAATTATTAGCTCAACCGTTTCTGATTCGTGTCTTGGCTTTCGAATAAAGACTTCATGAATTATGTAACTTATGATTCGTGGTGCAGTATGTAAAGTTGTAAACAACTTAATTTTATCTATGCATGAATATGCATATTTGCGCAATCGCATATTTTTTATTTTAGGCTTCAAAATTCACATTCATTCGTAGTATAGGTCTTACAGTCACGTTAAATAATGTTGTATAAATAATTTTAACATCTGTTTTTCATACTTGAATTTACTGTATTATGACTAGAAAGTTAGATAAAAATATTTTTAATATTTACATATTTTCGTACTCTAAATAAATCATTGTGTCTACCACTGAAATAATTAGTAAGTATTAAATTGAAGCGTATTTCTCCTGGTTTGTTCCCATTTGATACAAAATAATAATATATGAAGCCAATGACGCTACGAACGCTTGGATAAATTTGAAATCAAATGACAGAAGTTTGCCTATCCGGACGTTCAGCTTACGACGAGACAATAGTTTGGTGAACACTTTTATATGGCGGCGAAGCATCGCGTCTGTAACATAAAAGTTTATTTATTATTTTAAAATCTTATTAAAACAGTTGAAATTATATAAATACATTTTGATAATCGTGTGCGAATTTAGAGGCTAAGTAATATTATGAGTGTATATGATATTGCTATCAGTATTGTTAAATAATGAAATATTTTCAAAAGTATACAGAAATACCTCAGTTTACGAATTGTGTATCTATCACACGTATCAATTTAGAACCTTGAGTTTATAGCGATTAACTTTAAGCACACAGTAAATAATAAAGATAAACGTTTGGATCTTTAGACAAATAAAACTATTTTCTACTTTTTGAACGCTTTCTCTCAAGTATCGTGTTATTTTTTTAAGAAAGCTGTGTTGCCAAAATACTTTCTTTATGTTCTGTCAAATTTATTTAGTATGCTGAATCTTTTAAGCCTTATAACAGGCCAGCATTAAATACCCGGTATATTGCTAGCGTTCGATAAATACAATTAAAAAAAAACAAAGAGTCAAATACAGAAAAGCTTATGTTTACGAATCATCAATTCAAATTGGCCAATTATTTTTAAAACGATAAGGTAAATGATTCTTGACTTCTTGAAAAAACGCACATGACATAGGTGTCTCGTTTTGGGATGTTAAAATGTTAAGAATGCAGTTAGTAACACTGTTATCTAAATGTTGAAATTAATCGTATTTATGTTAATATTTTCTGTTTATTTTATTTATGCTCCGAGATAGACCACATGGGATCTTCTCAGCGTAAAGATTTTCTTAACAGCTATTTTTTATAAGTAAATGTTGTTTATTATTAGCTTAATCATTTTGGGGTCATGTCTTGACTACAACACAAATGACTGAACTTTTGAAAAAAGTGCGGCCAGCTACGGGACTTTAACCCGTGACCTCCGCTTGCTGCGTACGTGCTTATACACTAGCCTAACGATGGCGACTATGTTGATATAATGATTATTTACAATATATTCCATTATAAATATAGTTTGTTTTACCTTCACCAGAAGATATCATGAGTTTTGATACCAAACTGGCTGTCCGTTCTCCTTGCGCAAGCAGCATTTCCCCCATGCCAGCAGTGATTGCTATGTAGGAAAAATATCTTACAGCCCACCATCCCAAACTCATCTTAAGTATCACACTCTGCCAAATAAAAGTAAGAATCAACAATTGTAAGGTAACAAGTAATATATACATCAACTAAAAATACGTCATCTCATTTTCTTCACAGCAAACCCTATCTAAGACAATGTGCCAAAAATGTCTGAAAAGACCGATTGTTAATTAAGAATAAACGATAAATACGAGAATAAATAATGAATTCGAGTTAATCAGCAAGTAGTATACTTCGAATGCTATGACGAAAAGATATAAAATCATTCTTATAAACCTGTCAACTAACTATTCCATAAGTAAAATATACCATACAAAACAAGTTTCGATATTTTTTAAATATATTTTTGAATAAAACTACAAAAACTCTCTTATTACAATATTTCTAGTAGTTGGTAACGGTTTTCCACCAATGATTGGCGGTTGTTAAAAGTAACTTTTATACAGTAAGTGTTGATTGTCCCACCGAGTATACAGAATCACAAAAGTTTTGGTCGGTTTTCCCTCATTCAAATAAATAACAAAATATTCTTTATTTATTTTAGTTTTCCAATCATTACACATTGATTTAGTATGGCTAATTAAATATTTACATGTGGTGTCTTCTTTATTTCTCAATGAATATGAATTTGTAAAAAAATAAATACCATTCGTACATAAATTATACGAGGAAACATATTTATAGATTATATTATAAATTTAAATATTGATGGTGCAATAAAGGTATCATCCCATAAACGATTCTTACTAATTTATGAATGGAAAATATATATAGTTTTCAGAAATTATTATTATGATATTTTATAGTTTGTGTTTGGGTAAAAGTATTGTTTGTAAATAAAAAAAAAATGAAATACATACAACTTGCGATTGTGACACTGCGATAATTCCATAGGCGCCTATAAGTATCGATAGAAATGTAGTTCCCATGAGAAAGTAAAACTAGAAATAATCAAACGTTTTGGATCAAATATTATCACACAGTTGAATCCAATTTTTAATTGTTATTTATTTGACTATCAAGTAGAAAATTAAAGTTCTATCGCTTTATAAACATAAAAAATATATAAACAAAACATCTCTATTGATGTTTTGAAATGTAATTTCCATTGATTCTAATATTTTACTCGTAAGTGGATAATTCTTTTACCTAAATAAATAAATACGAACGAACAGTTTAATAATATTTCATCGTAACCAACACACTCATATATGTATATATCAGTAGCAAGAAATGACTTGAACCATGGCATGCCATTAAAAAAAATACAGATTTATATATTATTATTCTGCCCTTCAATAAACCTCCCACTACATTGTAAAAGAAATATAACTGATTTCTAATCGAATAAAGAAATATTAAAAAGTCACATAATTATACGCTCTACTAAATAATAATCATCTTTTATCGGCGTACAGCTATAGTATAAGTAGGAACGCAAAGGAAAACCGCATGCGTTGTGGAGTGCAACGCTAATTGTGGACCAATTAGCACATGCGCAAATCGCGCCTATCCAATATCCTTACTCTTACAGTTCTTTCGACAGCATCAGCTTATGCTTTTGCGCGTTTTAAAAGCGCTGCAATTACGTAACGCAGAAAATAAATCCTCATTATATTTAAATACAATTTTTCTTTTCTTTTAATCATATCCGCCCGGAAACGAAGCATATGGGTCTTCACAACGTGAAGATTGTTTTGACAGTTTTTTAACACGCACGATATGAAAACTCTTCATGTTTAATATTTTACAGCGTATCCTCTATCTACCGCATCATACATGGCACGTGACTTATATAAAGATGTAGGTATCTAAAAGAGAAACTGTTACACTTATGAGACAAAATCGTAGAATTCATCGATAGTTTTGGGTTTAATGTCGGTGTGTTTGATTCTTTTGGTAATATTGAAAATGCAGGGCAATATTTTTTTCTACATGCAGAGAGACTGTCGTTGTACTGAGAAATTAAATAATTACCGTCAGGAACAATGTTTTTCCCAAGTTACGCATACTAATAGCCATTAAATTGTACGCGTTTATAAAATGTTGAATATGTATCGCAATTTCTTTCATGTCACCTATTTCATATATGTTGGGTATATGTGTATATAACAATAGTGCTGTCGGAATGGCATTATCCTTCTGTATTTGACAATTTAACTTCACATCTACAATTTGCTTTAGTTTTATGTTCAACACGCTTATGCGAGAATTGTAATAGTAAATAATTTGATAAAACCTCATTATAGTCACATCCATGGCAAGAGTATTGAAAATACATGAAAATTGCGATAAGGATATCCCTGCAAAATACGTGTCAACTGCATATAATGCTACATTGGCTGCAATAAAAATCAAACTGGTAGTCTCTGTTTTTCTTAGTATAAATCTATCTGTTTCTTTTTTTGTTGATAAAAAGCTGTCAATTTTCTGCAAAGCTCTGAATGCTTTTAAATATTTTTCAGAATATATCCAAGAGTCTGATATCCACGCAATGCAGGTAGTAATAGGATACCCTATCGCCAACAAAACTTGAATTCTGTTCACAATACTTGAAGTTTGATCTCTTATTACCAAAGCTTCTTTCATTGAATCGATGATTATCAAAATTGTAGCAACAGTTAAAATGGTTGCGTATATTTTTATTTTCGGCACCCCTAGTGCATAAACACCGTTATTTTTTTTTACAATGTGAAATCCGAAGAATAAAATAATTAGACGTAACAACACTAATTTAATAGACATATTTTTAATTTTAAAATTATTATTATTTTCACAAATAGATGTTCAATAAACACGTCAAGAATTCAACACCAACACTTACTGAATATGTATATATATAATACTACATATGCCTAAATGTTAATATGTTTGATTATTCTTAATTTCAGTTATTTTTGAAATGTTTATTATCTTATGAAGTTCGCTTAAGTTTCCTTTGTATTCCTACTTATTAATTGGTGCAATTAATTTTGTCCGATTATTAAAAATCAACAAACATGAAATTTAATGTTATTCATACAATTCCTCAATACTAATAACTTCTGTTCATTTTATGGAGATACGCCCCGCCCCGTAATAAATAAACATCGCACGATTATTTTTTTACAGTAAAACTTTTGATTGATATTGTGCATGTTTTTATCGTAAAATAAAAATAAACATTGACACAAATAATAATCGGTATATACAATATATCGGATTTTTAATTGATAACGTCAAAGTATTCTTTTTTCACTGATTTAAGACACCGTTTTCATTATTGTGGCAGAAACATATTTCTTTTATATATACAGCAACCCCCCCTATAGCGTACCCTTTATAGAGAATTTTCTTATAGCGTTTGTGGCAGTCCCCCCTATAGCGGTCCCCACGATGGCGTTGTTTTTTTTTACAAAACGTACACGTTTAATAACAAGTATGTGTATGTATTTTTTTTCAAAAATCTTCAATTTTCAGATTCCTATAGCGAAGTTCCAATTTTTACGCTATAGGGGGGTTGACTGTACTATGTATTTTTTACTTATTATTACTTATGATCGTTCTTCATCGTCCGAATCTAAAACTTTTCTAGTGTCCGTGTCAAACTTTTCTCAATCGCATTTTGACATGATTGTGCGCCGATAGTGATTTTAACACGCATATCTACACATATTTGCACCAACAGTGATATTAATTCGCATATCTGTCCCTTTTTCACTCGCTTATTGATGCCGCTTAAGTGTAGCGAAACAAAACATACATTAACTGTTCCCTCTTCCTCACTACTTCTAGTGCACCACAAATTGTTGGAACACAAAAAACGTACATTTATAATTTAGTAAGTAGTAAGTACTTGTAATTTAATTGAATCAATACATTCAAGATTAATATTCATATATTTTTGTGAAATGCTTATAATCGAAGTTATATATAAGTTAAGCTCATGTTTAGAATTAAAGCCATGTACTCATAGGCCTGGAGGAAGGAAGTTGTCCTTCTTTTTTAGTGCGAGGTAGCTTCTCCCTCTAGCTTTCTCTGTCTCTGGAGCTCTTGAAGATATATATATATATATCTCTCTCTCTCTCCAGAAAAAAATATTACGAATTTGCCTTTTTATGAAACAGAGATGAAAGTCCGTATACACGAAAGGCCAGGGAGCCGTCTAGCCTCTCCTTCCAGCTTGGGAGATAGAGATGAGAATGTGGCAAGAGAGCTAATCGCCGATAGTGGTCATGCTTAATCTGGAGAGATAGAGAACTATAGACAGAGTCTCGGCCGCCCCTCAGTAACGGGGAAAGCCTGGAAAAAATAGATAAAGAAGAAAGGAAGGTGCCTTAGTCAGGAATTCACGGCAGTTACAATATTATTCTAAATTCGATTTAAATCTGTTGAAAAATTTCAAAGTTATCGTTCATTTGTAATCTTGTACACCAGCGACTCCCAACATTTTTTCTTTCATGTACGCCTTGATATTCCAGCATGATATATTGTACTTGTGATATTAAAAAAGTATATTTTGTTCACCAGTCTTTCGCCCATTTTCATATTATTTTAAAAATCGACTTAAACCAGTTAAAGAAATTTAAGGATGTCACAGCCGTACTAATGCTGAACTCCATGAGCAATTTAATCAAACAATGTAAATTTCTTAGAACCATGAAGACTCAGATAGGCGGGTCATAGTGTAAAGTGCGATAAATCTAAAACTCTCAAGGTGTTTATAAAAACTCCAGTAGGCACTCGCCCGTCGGCCGCTCTAGAATGAGATGGCCGGATAATGTAACTAGAGATGGGAAAATGTTGAATGTGAATGACTGCAGAGAGAGAGAGACGGAGAGGCCTGCAGTAAAGTTGTTCACCCGGCCATGGACATCAATGAATCATAGCGCCATATTTAATAATAAATATTACATATATACATTTAATTTTATTTATTTTAGTATATAATACTTTCATCATACATATTCACTATTGGTAACCAACATTTAATTATAGAGTAATAAAACTAAATATACGGTAAACATGTTAATGTTTATAATATAATATTCGAGGCGTGTATTTTCAAAGTGAACTTATTCCACTTCAAAAAATTTGGGGCATATGCCAAATTTATGGTGTTGATATCACATATTTGTTTGCTATATCCATTTGTAGTGTAAAATACTATTTGCAATGGAAATAACAAAAAATATATTCAATGTCGACACTGTAAATAGTTTTTTGACATTCGCCACAAATTCGCTGAAGTGGAATAAGTTCACTTTCGAAATACATGCCTCATTTGACAATAGATCGCACATATAGTATTTGGCTTAACTATTTATGTGTGCCTATTTGATGTAAAATAATTATGTACGATGTTATAGATGCTACAAACCCGTGAATAAATTTTAAATTCAGCGATAAGTATCCACCAAGTCGAATATTCAATTTTCTACGAGATAGCAACTTGGAAAACAATTTCGCATGGTTGAGTAGAACCACGTCATCTGAAACACAATTTAAAAACTGTAGTAAATTAATTACGTGATGCATTTATTTAAATAATAATAATAATTTTACAATCATACTTTTTTGGGCATTACAGTTTACGAGTAACAGACGACATCGATGTTGAATTTAACTTGTCCAAGTGTATGGACGGACATAATACATCTGCTCGAAATTCGCTAGAAGTAGTATGAGTGTATATTCACGTCAAGCACTGTATATTAACCTCTCTAAGAGTGATTTTTTAAATTACGGTTGCACGATTTGGCGAAGGTCTTTAATCTAGCTTTAAATTTTTAATTTTATAAAAATTTTGTCATACTATATTTTTATGATGTGTATTTTGTCATAAAAATATATATACATTTATGAGTATTTTATTATTTGCTGCTTGGCGAACGAGTATATACGTATATACTTCTTCAAAGCGAATTCTGAGCGGACGTATATGTGTGTCCATACTCCTGGATAGGTTAAATAAATTATTAAGTATTTGACACTGTAAACAATCTCAAATATACTCGTATATAAATAACGACATAATTCATCCTACAACAAAAGGCTCGATTTTAACATTTTGTATTACCTTTTATACTAAAATAATACTGTTTTCCCCATTAAGTTTATAGTCTTAACCATTTTAATGTGGAAGCTTGCCATCTCTTTTATATTGTTTCATATATTTTTCTAACCCCTCAAAAGACACTATACGAGTATCTTCCATAATTCCTATGGCATTTAATTTAGTTCCGAATTTGCTTATTGTAAAACATGAACTGGTACGACATGATCGATTTTTTTTACCTTTACCAGCGTGTATTATAAGCTTCGATATCAAATTTGACGTCCACTCTGCTTGTGCTAGCACCAGTTCACCCATGCAGGCAGCGATCAGTATATAAAAGAAATATCGAATTGCCCACGATATTAATGTTATCTTATGAATCATACTCTGTCAAAGAAAAATAAATCGCAGTGCTTAATTTTCCTTGTAATAATATGTTTAACTTTTATATTTTTGTTACATCGGAAGTTTATTTCATTTCTCGCTAATTTAAAATGTGCATATTTTATTATTGTATTGTAGTAATTTCTTAACCGTGTTATTTTCAAATCGTGTAAAAATAATCCTTACATTATAGGTTTTAGTATAAGTATTTTTTTTCATCGCCCTCGTAGGTGAGTTAATAGTGCATCTAAGTCACGAGCCGAGGGTCTAGGGTCCGAACCTCATAGCTGACAAAAATTGAACAAGCTTTTTTTATGTGCGTTTGAAACCAGGACATTAAAACAAATTTGTTTAACTAAATAACTGATAATTATTGTTCGTAAAAAAAATTGTTCAAACAATCTTCACATTTTGGAGATCCATTTACTTTGTTTTAGAGTGGATATACAATAGTCAAAAGAAAAAAATATATAAGTATTTTTAACTTGCACTAATTAACGTATTGTATATTATACATACGACTTGTTTTGCAGAAACTGCGATCATTCCATAAGCGCCAGTAAGTATTGACAGAAATGTAGTCCCCAGCACAAAATAAAACTGAAAACAATCAAAAATAGTTTTGGTATAATCTTTGCTGAGCTTGCTACAGTTTTTTGTCTTACGAGTATTTTTCTCATACCGTTAATGAAAATATATGCCCTATTTCTCTCATATTGTCGACGATCATATCATATGCCGTCATGTAATGTGCCATATCTGCGGTCTCCCCTTTCAAGTCTTTTACACCGTGGATTCCGGTTGGCGATGTAAAAAACAGTAGTTCCGTTGGTACTATATCATCTTCTAATAATACATTTCGCAACTTTTGAACTATTCGTTTCAGTTTGTAGTTCAAAATACTTATCCGACAATTGCTGTAGTAAATAATTAAATACAATTTTAGTATCGTCAAATCGATAGCTACAACATTGAAAGCATACGATAACTGGATAAGCGATACTCCATATACAGTAGTGTCAAATATATAAATCATTTGATTAACTGCGAGGAAAATCAAACTACAAATAACAGTATTATTTCGTATAGATAAACTCGACACGTCCGTAATCAATAATAGTTGATCGAGTTTCTTTAATATTTCAAACGCAGCTGTATGTTTTTTAATAAGAATCCAGGAATCTGATATCCAGGCTATACACGCTGTTGCGGGATACATTATCCCCAGCAGGATTTGTACGCTATTGACTATCTTTGATGGTTGCCTTTTTAACATGAAACCCTCATCAATCACATCATGGATAATGGTGACATAAATCGTGATTATTGTTAAAATTGCCGCATATATTTTTATTTTAGGCTTTTCTAGTATATATTTACCATCTGCAACCTTAACAGTCTGAAAACCAAAAAGTATATAGATTATTTGCAACCATATAAATTTGTTTTTCATATTTTTTTCTATCGGAAATACACGAAACTATTATATATTATATAAACTTCATTGCCATTAATTAATGACTAGTAATATTATTATCTCTCTTAAAAGTATTATTTGTTTGTTACTAAAAGTCACCATCTTTTTCAGATATCTATTTTTTGTCATTCATTTATTATACTTATATTCCATTGTTCCAATAATATTCATGGCAATGAATTGTCTTTTGTACAACTCCATTATCGAATTAATCTTTTGTAATTCAGCATTTATTAATGTGCTTCATATAATTATATATTTTATAACTCATTGCCTTTGAAAAAATCATTTACTTCAATGAAGATATGTTAAACGCACGTCAACGGCGAAAATGAAAATCATTTTCTCGAATGACAGAGTAGCCGCTTTTTTCATTGTTTCGATTCTTTTTGTGCCTTGTATTAGTGAAAATTCTATTTCATTTCTACCAGTCTACTTTTACAAAAATAATTTGATTGCAATTCCGAAGTGTAGCCGTAGCCGGTCAATATAATCAATATATTATAATCACTCGACCACATTCAACGAAAGTATTTCGCTTATTGACGTGTTCACTTCAGCGAAGAGGAGCTCAGATATTATATAATGCAATATTTTACAAATCGTTTAGTTAAATGATTTACTTTACTAAGTAATGTACTTATTTGACTAGGGTTTTTCGTTTAGTTTACATTTGTTAATTATATTATTTCTGTCGTATATTTTGTTATTTTATGTCTGAATTTAAAAAGTTAGTATATATTATTTGCGTGAATTGAATAAATATCTAGAGCATAATATAATTTGAGAAATAAATTAATTAAAATTCTATTTTAATAAGACTACCGACGAATATCATTGTAAGTCCGTTTTTGTAAATAAAATAGAAAATTAATTCTTTGTTATGGAGTACTCTTTAATTTTTCTTTTACGTATTCACGTTTTCTTTTTTTGAAAATTCTTATTACCAGTGTGTTTTTCAAAATTTAAAAAAACGTTGGCTTAGAAATAAAAAACATAAATTATATTAAATATTTCCATTTTTTTTAAATCTTCAATGAACATTTTTTTTTATAATACAATATAAAATCATATTTAAATATTGTACGATACAATTATTTGTATCAATAATTCAGGATGTAAAACTCACTTAGTAAATATCAGTGTACCTATTCATAATGACACACAGCAGTGTGTTCTTTTACCATTTCCACTTATATAAAACTTGTACATATTATTGTTAATACAATTATATTTTATAATATTTCACTTTACTTTTTTTTAGATACCATGATATAACGACATCAATTACTTGCAGCGTATATTTAGAGACCTGAAATTTCACGGACGCCATATTTTATTGTATGAAACAAAGGATTATACCAAAAGATCATATACAACGTGTTTCATAAGTACGTTTTATTTAACTTAATATTAAAAAGCGTAAGATTAATACGATTTCAATTGACGATAGTGGAAAAACTATGAAAATGATTATTTCAGTACATACTGTTTTCTTTTAACATAATATATAATACTTATATTTTCAGGCCTCCATTTCACAAGTGTTCTTTGAAGTTCTACCTTTTATTTTTTGTAAAAGTAATTTCAATAACATTTTTTTTTTAAATATTAACACCCCTCAATCCTGTTAATTCGCACCCCGTTCATTCGTAATAAACTGCCGGTCCCTTGGGTAAATGGCGGTAATTCGTTAAATACAATACATTTTGGTCCCCTCGTCGCAATGATTTTTCTTCTCAAGGCTACCGTAACATTTTTTTTTTCGTAATTTTCCACGTTAAAAACCCCGTTTATTCGTATAGAATGACGAATATCTTCCTTCTCCGACACAGCAACTTATATAAATCGATTGGTTAACATTTTTTTTTATTACTTTTAGGATTATGATCCTTGAAAATACGATAAATCGCTGTCGTAATAAAAGAAAAAATTTAGTTTGAGATTTTTTTCTTTCTTAAATTTTACATCGTTTTAATTTGTAATTTCATTTACATTCACGTATGTTTTTAATAAATCTCGTTCGCTTGAAATTTTCTGTTTTTCACCCCCGATTACTCTCAAACGCTTATTTAGAAATCCGTGTAATTCGTAATTAGTCCAAGGTCCCTTGGCACTACTAATTATTGGGATTATACTGTATGTAATTCATATATAACTGTATTCAGTATTAGGCTAGAAGGGAGTAAATAAAACTCTTTTTTTGAGAAATGATATATTTTTCTGTGGTAAACGAAAAATGTAAAACATAAATGAATGCAAAGATATTTTCAATTCATAAAACAAAAAAAATGAGGCCCTGCCCATTATTCATTATATAGATATTCTCATATGTCGTGACACCAAATAATCTTCCTCGTCCCACCTAGGGGCATGCGTTATCGTAGGCTACCGATGGATAGTCTACCCTATTTGATTTAATATTATGACGTATGTTGCTAGTATCCCTACTAACGAATAGAGAAAGGAATAGTTCAATGTTGAAATGTTCCCAGCTTGAACATAGAGCTTTCTGCGACTTATTAGCCAACTGAAGACCACTACCTCTCTTTGCAGTTTGGCATCTAAAAAAATGAAAGATTCTTTTTAGTGGCTAGAAATATAGTACCCTCCTACAAAAAAATACTGATGAACCCTTTTCATCAAATAAGTGAAATGTTTATCTCGAGAAACACGAGACATTCTCAACACGTAGCCAAGCCAAGTCTAACGTCTCATCTTCAATTTGGATATAATGAAACGCTGCATGGTCCTTCCCTTTATTACCTCATTTAGCGTTTAGTCATTCCACCGCAATCCCAGAATTCACCTCAGACATATCGACCCTGCTTAGGTAAAAGGGCGTAACCCGCGGTTTTTCGAAATGTGCTTTTATTTAAAAATCACAATATACACAACCAAATGCGCGTTATATCAAAAAGAATTAAGTCAAAAATGTTGAAATACCATCGAAATTTAGATTTTGAAAAAAGAACGATCCACTAAGTTTGTATGAAAAAAAACCATAATACATGAATTTTAATAATTTTTCTTTAAAAACGTTCTTAATTATCAAATCAGGAAAATGAAACACCAATTTATTGGTCATCTTGCGCTTCAAGTTTGTGTTAATGTGACTTTGACTAAAAATCATTAAAACACGTTTATTGTGCCTCCTGTAAAATTTGTTCTGCGAGGGTTACTCTCTTTCACCTAAACACGGTCGATATGTTTTCGATGCTCGGTGAGCGATTATTTTGAAACTGATAGATTCCACGAGTCGTTACCATAGAACAACGCTGTCAACACATAAACGTTGGGTAGGTGGCATTCGGTTTTACAACTCTGTGTCTTAAACATTTTGCATGAAGTCAAAGCTTGCTCCATCATGTTTTATTCGGATATCGGGCTCTCTTTGCGAATCGTCACACCCCTTAAAGAGCGCCCACAAGTATTTCAAGCTATTTTACTGAATTTTACTTTATTTTGCTGAATGACAATCGATGTACCATCTGTCAAATATGATTTTGATAAATAGAAGTGGCTTTATGTATGATCCATTCAGGCCCATAGCCGACTACATAACCTTGTTTCAGGCCTCTCTAACTCAAGCTTTCTCCATTTCTCTCCAGTCGTTAACAAACAACATTTTTGCATCTCTAGTTTAATTATATCCCGCTCTTCAAATGAACTTTCACACACAATGAATGAGTGGATTTCGCATTTTAAATACGTAAATATAATAATGTCGTCCCCATTAGACTAGTTGGTAGCGCGCACTTCATTCAAGCGGGGATCCCGGGTTCAAGCCCGGGGTGGTTATAATTTTTTTCAAATGTTTATTCATTTGTATTGTAGCCAGTATTGTAGACACAAACCCGAAACGGTTGAGCTAATAATTGACAATTATTACTTGTAAAAAAA
>JAPMAG010000938.1:0-11867 GCA_036584685.1 Rhyacophila sp. Rhy_31_5 | reverse complement strand
ACTGTCAATTTAATTTGAAACGTGACAATAGCAACGATGAGAATTCTATACAGTAAAATCTCGTATAACTATTGGAATATTTGACTCAGAACCATTATAACTAAATTATTATAAAAATAATATGTTTCGTTAATAAAAAAAACCAAAGATTTTCTTTAAAAAAAACCTTTACAACATAACTTAATAATATAACAAAATGGCACGTGATAATTAAAATTCATGGGTGGAAACAGTATTTAATTAATAAATTGAAGATTTGTGTAATTATTTTTTCAAATGATATAACATCTCACATTAACATGTTAAAGCATTTAATACGTTTCATATTATTGCACAGCTCCACTCGAAATCTGAATCATTTTCCGATAAACCGTTTCACGAAAGGACAGTTTACCGAGATAATCGGATAATATTTTAAACGTTATGGTAGAACTGACAAATTCAGAGATATCTTTGCATTGCGGTATACATAAAATTAGGGGAATTACTTGTACGTTCGCCATCACAAGCGACTTAAAAAAAAATGTTTTGACAATTGAGGGGTGTATTTTCAAAGTGAACTTATTTCACTTCAACAAATTTGTGGCAAATGCCGAAAACTGTGCACGGTGTTGATATTATCTATTTTTTTGTTATCTGTACTGCAAATTGTATTTTATAATAGAAATGGATGTAATAAAAAAAAATGTAATAGCGACAATGTAAACAGTTTTTTTGGCATTTGCCACTAATTTGTTGAAGTAGAATAAGTTCACTTTGGAAATATATGCCTCAATTATACTACGGCGAGATACGAGAAGCGGCATTACTGTATACGTTTTTTTTTATTGTAAAATCAGTGATGTTCGTTCAATTATTTACTCAGACAAAATATACGAAAAAACTAATAGGTTTCGATGGTAAAATATAGAATCACTGCACAAAATTTTTATTCGTTAATAGTATTAATAGCATTAATTACAACCTTGTTTAGCGTTTAGGAACGTTTCAAGACAACAAAGCGCTTAATGAAAGAGCATTATGCGACGTCAGTTCAACACATAGTAAACCGAAAAGGCTACAACGAATTGAAACTTTTTACAGATTGTTTCGTATTCAGAAATAATCGTATTATATACAAATCAATGAAATGCTGCGATAATTTGAATCAACATGAATTTCAAGCTTTTTATTTGGCTTCGAGCAGATCGCGGTAATCGAGGAATCGCTATACGAGGTCTTTCTTTATTATGGAAATTTACAGAATCATTATTGACTTATGAAATGTTATTTTATAATTAACATAACGTGTTAAATAAAAATAAAATATATAGGAGTATATATGGACATTCAACATCAATTATTATATAAAACAAATTCATGTCTTAAAATTGTAATATATCGAAAGGTGTATAGAATTTTCTATTGGTTTAATTTTATCAAAAATTTCCTAATAGACTGATAAGATCCATAATATATATTTGTATAAAATACGACATGGCAATATTTTGGAATGTTGACATTATTTCGAAACAAGGCTGTAATTTGAATTTGACATAAAATATGTGCTTGATCCATAATCACAAATAAATGGACATTATTCAAAATGATATAAATACAAAAATACAAGACCACAACAAAATACAAGACGCCACAATAAAAACAAAATACATTGGAAACCATGTAACACGAAAACAATGGACACAAAGTTACCGCTCTGGGTCGTCCATAAACCATGAAACGTTTTTTTACGTCCTTTGACCCCCCCCCCCCTCCATGTATTACTATGTAGATATTCAGTTTGATCCCTCCTCCCTCCTCTCAAAAGTTATGTAACTTTTCACATTAAATAGGAATGAAATTTACAATCAAATTCTTTTCATTGTTTGAGAGGGAAAAGTGTTATGTAACAATAAAAATTAACCCATCCTACCCCATGTAATGCTATGTAGACGTTTGTGGTCATCCCTCCCCCTCTCTCAAGAGCGTTCCTTGGTTTATGGACGACCCTTTCTGCAATTCACTATGAATGGGTAGAGTGGGTAATATTTTACACAAGTGGGAATACTCTGTTAGCGAAAAAAAAAAATGGCACGAAAATATATTTCACTCTGCATTGTTTTGAGTTGAATAATTTCTAATGTATTGCCTACAAAATAATAGGAAACATTGAAATCTAGGAATTGTTAACTAAAAGTAACATAAAATTTTATAGTAATATTAATAAATGCAACACATGTATGTATTATACTTAAATTATAGTTGGTATGTATTGGTAAACACATTCTTCATGAGACTTCCACAATTACTGAGGCAGCGGTTGTTTATTATATGTTATATTATACCACTAATCACACCGCGTTCGCAATCAGATGTAGAAATATGAGTGGACGCTTATGAGTACATGGATGCTGGATTAATTTGATTTTATTTTTAATATAATAAAATATGGCGGTAGTTGTTAATAGTACTTATCCTAGCATAGTTCATGATTCCCCAAGAGATGTAACGTCTCACTAGAGATATTGCGAACTGATCAATTTTGAAGATTGTTGTTTTTACATATCTAAATAGAAAATATACAATAAATTGATTACTGCAAAAGAAAAAATAGTTGCAGAAGCAGTGAAAACTTTTATATACATTACAAAACTAATAATCATATCAACCGTGTTTAGGCAAAAAGGGTTAACCCTCACAGAAGAAATTAAACAGAAGGCACAAAAAACTTTTTTAACGATTTTTGGTCAAAGTCACACTTTTAACACAAATTTGAAGTCCATGATGACCAATAAATTGGTTTTTCATTTTCCTGATCTGATAATTAATAAACTTTTTAAAATTGAAGGTTAACGCTTTTTTCTTTCTACATAAACTTAGTAGGTCGTTCTTTTTTTCAAAATCTAAAGCTGAATTTTGATAATGATTCGGCATTTTTGGCCTAATTCCTTTTGAAATAACGTGTATTTAGTTGTTTAATTTTTCATTATTAAATAAACGAACTTTTCAAAAAAATGTTAGCTAAGCCTTTTTGCCTAAACAGGGTCGATATTTATATTAAACAATATTTTTCGAAGAAAAATAAGAATGTTTCTTGAGTAAAACTATAAAAAGTTTTTGGTTACATCAATTCAAGAGAAACCAGTACTGAACATAATGTTACTGTTTAATGTGAAACTTATAGTTCTGCATGGATATGAAATTTAAAGTAGTTACTCGTATATTAGAGAAATAAGTACTGCAACAGATGGCATTCCGAATAAATCAGAAAAAATCGAGTATTTTGCATTCACATCAACGGTTCCATTTACTCGTAGGACCAATTAACTCCTTGAAGAATATTTTTCTAAAAATAATTTACCCCTTTAATGGCGCACCCAAATATAATTATAAACTCTGCACATATGAAATAAAATTAAAGAAAGATAGAAATCGTAAGTAAAATTAAATACAGTAAGTACTTAAATAGAAGAGACAACAAAAGATGTGAGCCGATCAAAAATAAAATAAAAACCAGTGGCGCACACATAATTCTTTACAGGTGTTTGGATTTGAATACGAATTTGTACATGCTCACTCACATAACGTTATAAAGTGTGACGAATCTATGACTTTTAAAAGGGTCTTTGAGGAAAATCGGTCTTTGGGGCGTTTCCGAAATAGATACTCAGATAAAATGACGGGTGATGTAGAGAGGCTAAGTGAAAACAACCGAAAAAAAGAAGCTTGGAGGGCGTTTGTACACTCGACCATGGACCTGGATGGATAATAGCATAATATCATCGTAACAGTCATTTTATTACTGGTCGTTAAAGCAGAAGATTTTATGAAGTATTTTAAAGATATGCTTATATATGTATGGTGCTCAATTGCTAATAATACAAATAATCAAAACATTTCAAAATATTATGTCGATTTAAAAATGAGTGATTTATTGTATTTTCATATTTAATAAATCAGTTCAAAATAAAGTCGGGAACGGCTATACTTAAAATTACAGCTCATTAGTTAATATTTATATATAGATATGTTTGATGAGTTTTTATATTTGGATTTTTTGGTCATGATGGACGAAGTCAATTATATATGTATATAAATCTACAATTTAATGGAGATCAGAAATTTTTAGTGCGCCCATGTATCATTTAAAATAAAAAATACTCACATATAAAACCTCAATCTGAAATGGGAATACTGACTACGGTCACAATATAGAAACTGCAGATAATGTGTTGAAAAATCAAAGAAAAATATTTTTATTAATTAATATATGAGGCTCGTATTTTCTAGTGAATCTAAAACAGAGTTGCATATGTTATAGTAAAAAAAACTTATATTCCTCAGAAATCGATTAAGTGACTGTGATTGTTTTTTGTAGAATATTTGTAGAATTTCTTCATTTTTCTTCAAGACTCATATGAGAATTTAAAATACTCGTATTGCGCTTGTTACGCAAATCTAAAGTGGCATATTCTGCGATCAGTGAAATTTACAAAAGATACTAAAATAACTTCGTTGTATATGCATAACGTAAAATAACACGGTGTATTTATGATTAACATGATAATAGCCTTTATTTTAATTGTGACTTCTCTGCTTTCGGCATAACTACGACCATTTATGATTTGCGCAGTAAAATGCAATTTAGAGGAAGCTGGAGACTACCGCAATTACTGTGATGATAATTGTTGAGATATGTTTTAATTTTCCTTTGGTCACCTAATTGGCTTGGTGAAATAATTTTATAAAAAAAAATACAAAATGATCAACATTTTTGCCACACAGAGATCGCTGTCAAATTATTATTCTGCTTTAAAAAGAGTCAACTGTGCGACGGGAAAAAAACTATATCTCAGTTTAAAGCGTGGGAATTCCCATCATCTCTTTCGCTGACACCTAAACCGAGTTTTTTTAAAATATGATATTTGTTGAAAAACAAAGTTTTGTGCTCTTTTTATAGGTAGATTTAAAACAACTTTATTCTAAATTTTATAAAAAATGAACCCAAACTACAATAGTTAATGGTTCCCTTTTGAAATTTAAATTATAATTTACATTGATTTCTAGCAGCAAAAATAACCTACTTCGTGACAGTGGTAGGCCATGAGTCGAAATTCGACTAGGTCATGTGGATTTTATTAGTTAATTTGAAAATGATTTTAAGGAAATAAAAATAAGAACGATGAATTTTGGTTTTGTGGAATCCGAATAGAATTTTATTATATTCCATACATAACTGAATGTACAAGTCAATAATAAGAGTCAACTAAAATCCATACTCGATTTATGCATTGGACATACTTGCTCTACAAAACCTATTTGTTTCTCAGCAGAATAATTTCTTAGTCGATACGTAATCGTATCGACTATAATATTGCGTCAATATATTTTTTTTATGTTCTAATATAGTTTTGTTTGAAAAAATGACGTACCTGACTAGACTTACATTCAGCGATTGCACGAATAAATTGCAGTCGTCGAGATAGGAAATTTATACCTTCAGGGTGGGTGTACTTATTTATATCAGATCGGAAATTCGAAACGAGCGAAGTAGCAAACAGAACAAGCGATCGGATATATTGAATGTATTTGTACATTTAATATGAGTTAAACTCACTTAATCAACAAGGGTGTAATGAAAATGGATTTTGACATCATTGAATTTGATGTGATTGTATTTGATGTCGGTGTCATTTCAGGGGAGATAAATCTTTTACATGTATTTGAAAATGCAAGAATGACGTATCAAGGTAATTTTGAATAATATTTTAATGATGTATTAAAATATAGACTTAACCGTTTATGTATTTTAAGGCAATGAATATTATAAATGTATTATAGTACACTATATGACTTGAAGAGCATTTAACTGAAGTAATCAACGTTCAAGGACGAGTACATACTCGTATATTTATGAAATTCAAGTATAAATTTAGATTGAAATAATAACACAGTTTTTATCCATTTTTACACATATATAAATTCTATTAATATTTTTTTTTGTTACCAGTTGAACATGTTGAAAAGGATTTCCACAAGGGCTGGCAGTAGAAAAAAATGGTTGTATAACATACTTGATCAGTTAAACAAATGGATAGGTAGCTATGTTTTGATTTATATTAAAAATAAACTTGTAGTGCATAAAAACTCTCGATTATCAGAGATTGTACAAAATGGAATGTCGCTTAAGCAGAATACTAAAATCCATTTTATGACCATTTTTTTTAAATATTAGGTATGGCAAATAAATTTTTACTAGAAAAATTGTATGATGTACGAGTATCACATTAACCTACGTAAAATGGTAGACGTTTAAAATAATATTTAATTTCTATTTTTTTTTTATTTTATCCTAATTTTTCTTTCAGAGTGAAAAAATAACCGTCTTCATATCTATATTTTATAAATTACATTTTATAAATCAGGACCGCTTTTGTTTGTTCCAATATTTTCAACTGGTACGATGTAATCAATCGTGATTTTAATGATGAAATTGATGGAAAAAGTGTTTAAGGCTGTGTAACTCTTCTAATGTAACGGCTTTTCACCGAAGATGTACGGCAGATAAAATTAGAGAGATAATATAAAACGATTTAATTATGCTAATTAGATCCTTGAATGAACGAATGTAAATTATTATTTACAAATCCTTCCTTAAAGTGTATTAAAATTGAAAACGTCTCTAAGTACTAATAGTGTTCACATTTATAATTGTTAATAGTAATTTAAATGTATAAGAGTGGAAGTCTCGTGTTTTTGTAGGTAAATAACTGAAAATTATACGTATATATAAAGCATGCATATGATTAAAAACTAAGAGTGTAAAAAGTACTAATTTTATTTTAACTTCAAATTCGATTTATTTTACTAAAATTTTATGGCTTCAAAACTAATTTTGATGTTTGTCTTTATGTGTTATATAATATATATGATAAAAAATTTAGTCTTCATATATAAATGCTAATGACGAGGAATTAGAGGTCATCTCTATGACTAATAGACTCAGCCCTGGCAGAGTCTTCGGTGTCGCTGATATATCCCTGCTCTCCTGTGTAGTGTGTTGGGTAGATGAGGAGTGGGGAGGCTGATAGTGCCACAAGGTCTCGTTTTTCATAGTATTTACTCCATGCAGTCCTGAAAAGAACATTTATTTTATATTAAACAATAGTGTACTGTTTTTATACTTACAAAAATTTAAGTAGTTTGCGTAATAATCTCTAATATTCAGTAAAGTGCCATTAACCTTGGATGCTTGTTGAACATGATAGGAAGATATTCATCGACGGGCAGTAGATTGAGTAAAGGTTCCGCTCGAAGAAGCTTGTTGGCTCCAGATTGACTGAGTAGATACCCCAAAGTCCAGTAAGAGTAACTGGCGCGTACCAAAGCGTCAGAAACAGTAGGCTCATCGACTTCTTGTAAACGCTTACGACCGAGATAGCTGGTAAATTGAGAATTGCTTAATGTTTGATCATTATTATACACATTCCAATGATAATCCGCTGCAATTACATAAAATCTAAAAAAAGATACTTAGTGAATTTCGACAACGTAAAACGAGGTAAAACTAGTAAAAATTTTACGTATAAATACCAAACGAGTGCTCTATTTAAAAAAGATAATTTCTGTTATAATATTTTTTATAAACTCAACATTTTGGTACAATGACAGTTGATAAGAAAACTTAATTAAAATCTTTCATGAAAAGCTATTTCATATATACGAGTATAATTTGTAATAAATAAAAAAAATCAATTAATTAATTATAACGAGGTTTTCCTTCATTATCATATTATTTACTTTATATTTAAGTAAGCATGTAAAAGCAAATATACCGTATTAGGTCTGTTTTTCAATTTTCGATAAGTCACGAGTAACACATTATTATAATACATTATAAATATTATGACATGGCGAGCTATTGTAGTTTTTAAAACCGTCAAAGTGATGTGTTAAATTTGCATTATATTTTAAAACACTGTAGTGAATGAATGGTTCAATATTAAATGAATAATAAACTCTCAATAGGTTTTGGATTTAATGAAAATTTAATTTAATTATCACATCAAAGCTTGTTCTAGTAGTACGTATTAAATTACTGCATGCATGTCATTGCATAAAATTATATTGAAACAGGAACTTCGGGTATATGTTTATAAAATATAATAATTTCAACAATAAAATTATTTGTTAAGATTTTGTAAAATTAATTTATTAATTATATTGATAACTAATTTTCTTCTGATAATTTATCCAAAAATGCCGTATTTATTCTAAAACATCTTTAGGCCAAAAAGGAAAAGTCTTAAAAATGAAACCATGTACCAGGGAGGTAAACTACTCATACACTATGTCATATTTGGCAAAATTGATACATCGATTTCTTACGACGCTCTTTTCAGTTATGTTGTCACTTTACCAGAAAACAATATAACAAAAAGAATATTACACTGTGTTACATTCGAGGGAAACAGCATTAAAACGATTTTGAACATCCATAGTGAAACAGTGCCATTTTTGATACAGTGTAGTTTCCCTCCCAAGTACACAGCTGTTTACGTGACTTATTTTCGATTTATGTCATTAGTAGAAACAATTAATTTTCGTTATTTTATTACATGAGGTCCCATTCGATCTTGTGGTGTTGGATATCTTCGAGAACAATCTCAATTTTGCGTCTAAAGTATGGCTCGAATCGAATGTCGTCTTCCAGAACCATGACTTGCTTCAATCCATTATCCAGGACCTTAAAATAAAAATAAATTAAAAATTCTATTAAAAAGCTATATTATAAAATGTAACAGCTCTGTAAAAGTACATCAAGGCTAAACTATAAATAGGATTAATTAAAAATATGGAAGTAACTTATGTCTTTCCAACAAAACATTATTTAAAATAGTAAATTAATATCAATAAAGTTGTATCCGAGCAATTCTAAAACTCAATAGCCACAAGCATAGAATTAATATAAAATTATTCTGGTTAGAAAGCTCGAAATGTTGAATTTCATGGAGTTGGTTGCTAAATGATGTAACGAAACGGACCGACTCTTAGGTATTTTTAGAAACCTACTAGTGATCATGTTCTAAAAAAATCTTTTCTATGCTCATTTATTTACGCCATAAAAAGGTTCTACGAATATTAAAAAAATCCTCACAATTTATTAAATTCCATTAGAAGCCACCCTCACGATGATATAAAATGAACTGGACGGAGTTGTTGTAAGAGAGGATCGTTTTTGTCTAGTGATTCATTTATTTGAAACGTATTTTGAAAACAACATTATAAGAATACATTGTAACAATTTTTTTATTGAATATAATCATCCCACGTGTTAAAAAAGACAATTCACTTTAATTTAAAATTACTACCGACAATTAAACATTTAATTAGCACGTAACAACAATATCATAACAAGTGTTTATTTAGACCTAATAGTATTTTTTTATGTTCTCAATAAATTTGCAAAATTTACAAGTTACAACGTAATTCTGAGTCAATATAATTTACGTAATAATCATGCCACGTGACATTGATTGAAATAAAAGCGACCGCTAGTTTTAAACTTTCCATTCACCGAGTTGAATTTATTGAAGCGTTGTATGTATATACAATATATGTACTTTCAAACGAAAATATTCAAACATCGCGTTTGATCCACCCTAGAAATAAATTACCAGATATATTAAATATTTTATGTATGAGGGAAATGCTGGACTTTAAACTAAAATTAATATATAGACAAACGACTATTGAGTTAGATTTAGCTTACTGCAGAAAGGGTATCGAGGTTCAGCTTCAAAACGTTATATTGATATGATTTGATGCAAATGCAAAGTACGTTTAATTCTAAATTGATATATATGGCATTAGTTTGGAATAGAAGTGACCAGTATTGGAAGTTTAATATATTTGCTGGGAACACATTAAGTACTTAACTAATCAATTAATCGGGTGTAAGACTCCAAACTGGATAAGTCTGAATAATATTAAACAAAAAGAAACTTGAGTACTAAGCAAAGCTAAGAAAAAAACATTCAAAACTCGTTTTATTCCGATATTAATCTTGAGAGTTTTGAATACATATTTTTCGTCCCCATAAATAAACTTTATAAAAACCATTCAAAGAACCACTCATTATATTGGCAACACAAAAAAAGGAAAATTATACCTAACTAAATTAATTTACAAATATTTAAATTTTTTGCATTTAAAATACTCGTGTTAACTTTAAAAGAGTATCTAAGCGTGAAAAAGTGCAAGGAAAGCTACTTGATTAATTTTGAAAACTGCGCACGTAAAGCGTTGCACTATTGTAAGTAGTATAAATGCAGATACATTTTGCTTCATTTGAAGATTATTGATATAAATGGTATTTTATTGCCAAGTAACCGTATTGTATTGCATTGTATTGATGTAATGGATAAATCAGTAATCAGTCGTAAAACGAAGTACTCAGACGATAAAGGTTTGATATAATGCGGCAAAAAAATCCAAAGAATATCAACAGATTTATTTATACCAGGGAATTACTTTTTAGCCCACAAGTATGTATGTATATCTAAATATTCTTTTGCGTTTTCTTTCAATAATTTGTATTGAAGATATTAACTTTTAAGCATTTACGTATTACATACAATAAAATATATGTATAATTTTATTATTTTATAATTTTCTATCACGTTGGTTTACATGTTTTCTAAACAAATATAAACAATCCGAATTAAATAAAATATACATTTGTATTGGTTACATACATCGATTATAAAATTGATATTTTTCCTTATTTTCGTGTTTTTATATTTAAAGTACGTCTTATTCTTGCTGGCTTCTTACCAAAGTAATATTAACGATGTCATACGGAATATATATTATATTTTTAAAACACATTTTGAAGTCAAACCTTAGTTTTTATATGAAATGTGAGTTTTGAATAACGCGGTGTTTCTTTAGAATCCAACATCTGTTAATAAAAGGAGTAATAATAATTATATTTTCTGAAAATTTAAATTGAATAGCAATACTAGACATATATTTAGGTAAAAAATATTGGCAGAAAACGATAATTTTTTGTGAATAGTATTAGTCAAATGTTTTTTTCTATATACAAAAAAAACTATGAATATAAACATTGAGAATCTGTATGCCATTGTTAAATATTGATAATGCTCATACGACTATGTATCATAGCATAAAACACACACGTAAATACTCGGAAAGTTTTCAGTTAAACAAATGAAATCCCCTAGTTTTCTATTCCATATAAATAACAAACAAATTCACGTGACAAACGTGTACTTGTATACAAACGATATACGATTTTCAAACAAACGAAATTCACGCAATGAAAATGAAAATCACTGACTGGACATAAATGCAGTGCATGAGAAAATATGATATAAATGCGATGTATTGTTTACACCGACGAATTCGATATGATTAATTATTATATAATATTTTTTTCAATATTCGTGAAAAATTCACAAATAAAGTCGTTTTCATATATACAAGTTCATTGTATTTTTAAATGTTTGTCGCACATGGAATACTTTTCCACTTTAAGGCAAGACTTTTTTTTACATTGAAAGTTCTCGTTGTACGTTAAGTTACATTTGTACCTTGTCCATACAAGTATTTAATATAAATAAGTATGTCTGACGACTACGTAGAGCTAGAGAAGTTTTAGTAGGTCACTTGTAAAAATAAGATTCAATCGTTCAAATTCAATTTATCCGAAAAAAGATTTGCAACGGATTAATAACATCGACCGTTTTTAGGTAAAAGAGTAACCCTCACAGAATTTTTTTTACAGGAGGCACAAAAAATATGTTAAAATGATTTTTAGTCAAAGCCACATTAACACAAACCTGAAGTGCATGATGACCAAT
>JAPMAG010000937.1:349-13487 GCA_036584685.1 Rhyacophila sp. Rhy_31_5 | reverse complement strand
CTCCTGTAAAATTTGTTCTGTGAGGGTTAATCCCTTTTGTCTAAACACGGTCGATACAATAATGTAGTTAATGTTAACGTTAGCATGATAAGCAGTTCCATTCCAATAATATTATTTAGTACTTTTAGCTGATTTTTGCAAAAACAATCGTATTACAGGGATGATATAAGGGTATAAAATAAATCGTTACTTCTAGTTTGATAATATTCTAAATCTACACACCAAATGAAAATAATGCTCATGTGAAATATCTGTACTCCCATCTCAGATAATTTACGATAATGCCGTGCCGTTGTTTAGCGAATCAAATTTTATTTAAAAAAAATATATCTAAATGAATCGTAGTAGTCTCGCAAAGTAAACGAAAAGCGATAACGTACAAAATAATAATATTCGTACTCTGGGAGCGATATCCGAAGTAAATAAAGCGTTATCAAATAAAAAATGTAAATACAAAAATCCTTGGGTATGTTCTTGTTTACACTCTAACGCTATCGGGAAGAAAAGATAGCAACACTCGATTGCAAAGTATGCAAATCATAAATAAATACTCGAATCACTTCATACTACCTCCTACTAACGATTAGATAATTAAATTAATAACACTTAAGAAATATGTAACTAATTTGAAATTGTTTATTTCCATTATCTTGACGGCAGTGGTGTTTTGGAGTGTTTACGTTCGGAGATAAATTTCGGTAATGTCAAACGCAAGTTATATTCGTTAGAATAATAGATTTACAAATACTTAGTTAAGATATGTACATTTATGAAAAAAATGTGATAATATAACATACATAAAAAGGAATCAGAACGAAAATATATTGGCCTTTAAAATAAGGCAAATGAATGAATGTGGCCTGTGAGATTTAACGGACCTAATAAATATTGAAGAGCAATGGAAACATAGATGCTGGCCATAAACCACGCAACGTTTTTTCTTAGGTTTATTTACCCCCCCCCCCTCATTTGAAAATATTCTAGCAATTACAAATAAGGAAAAGTGTTACGTAACAATAAAAATTAGTCCACCCTCCCTTTGTAATGCTATGTAGACGGTGGTAGTCACCCCTCTCTCCCTCCACCTCCAGAGCGTTACGCGGTTTATAGACGACCCTTATTAATTAATTTCTTCATATTTTGGAATTTTCTGGTACGAATTTTACTACAACTAACCTTGGTCAAGAATAGATTTTTTAATATACAATATATATATATATATACACGTATGTCACAGCATATTAGCATGATTTATGGTGACCGTCATCTTGCAGGTTTTATTTTATATTCTGTCGAATAGAGGCAGTACTGTGATGTCATTTTGAAATATACTCGTAAATAGTTTCATTAATAAATCAGTGTATAGAAAAATCATTTTAGTAGACAAAAATTCGAACATCAAACTTCTTGTAGGAAATAATAGCGTGTGAAAAATCCAGAATGTACTCGTAATACTCATAGAACTGAGGGTTATGAAATAGATTCTTAAATAGTTTTACGTTGTGTTACGTTCAGTAAGCAAAGAAACTGTCATGTGTAGAGACAAGTGTTATGAACATTTTGTGGTGAATGCGAAATAAATGCTAAAATCTGAAATAGATGCGAAAAGTTCGAAATCTTTTAAAAATACGAAGACGCGAAATAAACGAGAACATCGAAAATGTGTGTCCCATGGAGCATTTTATGCAGCCAGTTTTAATATAATGGGACTTCTTATTTTTTATAAGAACAATGATAGCAGTTCGCAAAATCAAGAAAGAATTTTGACTGGATGACTATTTTAGACCAAAGTTGCCTGAAACATTGAGAATTTGGGTGAATAATTTTTTTTTTGAGAAATTTATTAATTATATTTAATTTAAGACAAAATAAAAATAGACTACGAAATTTACTGTTTTTTCTAGCAACATGCTAAAACATTAAATATGAATGCGAATTCTTAAAAAAATATTTTGCTCATTCACGTTTCACTGGTCACGTGTAATAGCAAAATTCAAATATTTAAAAAATACAGTATTTGTTTACTTTAAGTGATAAAATACTTTTTACAAATTTTATTATAAATATACCTTACAAAGCATAGCAACTATAACACGCAATTCAATAGAAATTGCTGAAATAAAAATGATAAATAAATACACCTGAAACGATTACGGATGTATAACGAAATACAGATATATCCAGGTAATTACAATACATCATAACATATTATGTGTATTTGTTTCTATATATTAGTATTTTTAGTGCAAAGGAAGCGACAAATGAATGCGTTATTTGACATTTGCACAATAAGTTATTCCGAATTGACATAAATAAACATTCATGTTATTCTTACATCATGATAATATGTTTTCGAATCCACTCAAGATCATCATAATACATTTGTTTACTCATTTACGCTAGAATAAAATTGTATAATAGTAATTTTTAAAACCGGTTTTTCACCATCATGTACATGTGAATCAGTATCGTTCAAAATCAAGGATTGAGAGACAATATTCAAATACCGGTATTTGTTAAATGAGTAACATGATAATTGAGAAGCGAAATTGTTAATTTAATAATGGACAATATCTTCTACAGCAGGGGTGCGCAATTTTTTTGGCTGATGGGCCACATTAAAAAAAATTAAGACCAATATTTGTAAACCAAAACATGTATGTATTTGTGCAATTTAAAGAAACAAATTGATTATTTTATAAAAGACGATCACAAACCATCTAAGAATGTGTTTTTTTTATGTTACATATACATATTTTTAAATTAAAATAATTTATAAAACGCTTCGCGAGCCGCCATTTCCCCAGTCCTAGTTTACATGCTTTGTCGTTGGCTACTTGTCGGTTTAAGTGCATATATTTCGAACTATTGACAATTAGCGTTAATTAGAATAACATTAAAAAAAGTAAATGAAGTTTTCAAATTCATGTTAGCTTTAAAATGAGATCATTGTGACATACTAGACGGTATGATTCTACTCATCGTAATACAGTTCTACATATCGAATCATATAATGCACTACTTACAAGTTTAGTCAAATAAAACACGTCAAGTCTGCGTTGGGAATATCCATCGGTAATTTACCGGTAGAAAAACTGTCGGTAATTCGAAAACCCTAATCCAAATTTATTGAAAAAAATACGATAACATTTTCTTGCAAAATCGGCAACAATTTATTTATAGCTTAATGTTCTCGAAATGCTTACTAAGTGTTTGAATAAAAATAACAAATAAACGTGGATAAATAATTGCGTAGCACATTGTGGAGGTACAGAGTCATCAGTATTCTGCATTCTTCAAATACCGCCTGCCGGTGAAATTCAATTGTGTAAATATTTTTCGAATGAACTATATAGTAACACCTCAACGCAATTTTGTGTATAGATATGTACTACATAAGCTGCACATTGTGTATGATTGACCAGCAAGCACTAAAAATTCCATTCGATTAGTCGATAATTCGATAATAAACATCCCATACATTTTCGCTACTGGAAGTTATTTTGCACACAAGTCGCTAATGTGTTATATTTAACAATCTGATGCTAAAAATATTATTTGGTAGTCATTACAAAATATATTTTCACAATATCCCACACATTTTATACGAATGAATTTACGAAAACAGTGTGCATATAAAATAAAAAGAAATGATCAATTCGTAAATTTAAGTGGTGAGAAAATTAGTATTGGTCTAAAATAATATAAATTTTGAGACAGCAAAATTTAGACTTAAAAATCTTTTCACGTTTCTCCATAGAAACGAGAAAGAAAGTGTTTTATTTTCTTTACATACATAAACGGATTCTCGATAAAAACTTTATATTTACTAAATAAATAATAAATGTATCCTATCATAGATGTGGCGAAATATAATATACTACATTTTCATGTAAGAAAAAAATGCTGTACGAATAAACAACCTTCGATAGCTAAATTATGTTCAACAAAAATTACTTATTCGACAAAATTGTAAATACAGTATACATTAATAATGCTAAATATGTAGTGCATGAAACAAAATTATGAAAACTGTTCCGAGACATCACTTGAATTAATTTCCGCGATGATTTAAGTAATAAACAAAACACAGACGACCTTTTATTTTCCGGTTTGTAAAACGGATCCTTCATGGAAATTAAATACACGCGCCGAGAACAAATGAATCAAATTATTGCACTCTAGCATACCATTATTACAGTTTGAAGCTAAACATTTTACAAGACACAAGGAAGCCGAGTAACGCAATATATTTGCCCTTCATAAGAAATAATACAAGTCATACTGAATGTTAAAATTGGATTTTTAAAGGAATATTGATTTTAATTAGGAAGTTATGCACTGCGTTGTCTGATTCATAAGAATTTCATTCATATTTTCTTCAATGTCAAATCATAAAAAAATATTCAGAAGAAGTATTTCGTATTGTCTATATCGCCCTTTCTCTTTCAGCGCCAGGAAATGAATAGGCTTGTACAAATACATTTAATATTTCATTGAACATCTAGCAATTAATTATTAGTAGATGCTACTTAGAAAAACTTAAGTGTACAATATAAATGGTGGATAAACGTACTTGTATACGAGCGATTTGAACCAAAATATTGATAACAGAGAAAGCACAACCCCCATGCATTTAACCGATTTATATTTACCACATCAAAGCAACAAAACTTACCAAGATTGCAAATAATATACTCTATAACGGAGATAATTTATTACTACAGTAATACAAAGATAGGAAAAGATAAACCCCATACATTTCCATTTAGCACGATGATGAAATGCGAAAGGCAAGCATATTGGTGCACAAATATTATTTTCATGATAATATTGACGTTATTCATGAGCACAAACATTTAAAAACTATATATATTTTACATGTATGCTACATATCGGCTATTTAAACGAAATGCAACCTTAATTACTTTACTTTACCGCAATTACTGACTCTTTAAAAAAAAATGGCTCCAAAATTTGGCTATTATACCAATATCACTAATTACGACCCAATGCTCATATTTTTATAACTAACGAGTGTAAGGTCGTCCATAAACCATGTAACGCTCTTGGGGCGAAGGAGGGGTGACCGCCAATGACTACATGGCGTCACGAGGGGGAGGATGGGCTAATTTGTATTGTTACGTAACACTTTTCCGTCTCAAAAAGTGGATTGGATTCGATTTTAAATTGCATTCCTACATAATGTGGAAAGTTACGTAACTTCTGAGAGGATGGAGGGAGGGGTCAACCTGAATATCTTTATGGTGTTACATTGGGGGGGGGGGGGGGGGTTAAAAAACGTAAGAAAAAACGTTACTTGGCTTATGGACGACCCTAATATCAAAGAATGGAAAGTGAGTAAATCAATATTTTCTTACGTATTGTGTACAGTTTAAATTACTTATTTTATTATATAATATTATACGAGTATTTAAAAACATTGAACGATATCAACACGTGCTGAACCTACTAAATATTTACGTTGTACTGATATATTTACTTCGTTGAGACGTATTTTTTCGTCCAAATTTCGCTTCGTTGACTTCACCGGATATGTCTTACACACGTTTGTATATATTACAATACAATACAAGGAATGTGTCGTATTTATTACCACAATTTTGAAAAAGTATATTGAATTATTCAGTATAATTTTGAAAACTTTTTCGGCTATATTGTTGTTAAAATTTCACAAGATTACATTATAAAAAACGATGTTTTGGGTAGGTTTAGAGGTATTATATCGACCGTGTTTGCGTAAAAGGGAGTAACCCTGATAAAATACGTGTTTTAATGATTTTTAGTCAAAGTCGCATGAACACAAACTTGAAATGCACGATGACCAATAAATTGGTGTTTCATTAAAATTGACGTTTAATGATTTTTTCCTTTCCATACAAACTTGACAGATTGTTCTTTTTTCAAAATCTAAAGCTAATTTCGGATAATAAATCGGCATTATTGGCTTAATTCCTTTTGACAGAAAGTGTACTTAGTTGTGTACATTGTGATTCTCAAAATAAAAGCACTTTTCAAAAAACTGAGGGTTACGCCCTTTTACTTAAGCACGGTCGATATACATTGTATATTTAAATTTGTAGTAATATATTATAAAAAAGACGTAATTTTATAGAAGAAAATATATTGTATATTCGATCTTCGAAATTAATTATTTTACATTGATAATAAGTTACCACATTGTTCATTTCAATTTGAAATGTTAAATAGAGATACTCGAAGAATGTCTAGAAAATTTTCCGAGTTCGTCGTGTGTAACTTTCATTCCTGTTTACCTTATTTAATCAGTGAAAAGAGTAGTTACATATGTAATCTTTGAGGATTATGAACATTTAAAAGCAAATAATAGGTAGCGTACAAACAAAACAATCACGCTTCCCTTATATTTATTTAATTATATGAGATAAAGAACATTAGTATGTCTTGAAAAATAATTACAACACAACAACGTTTTTGCTTCCTCTTCGTGAGTAGCTAATGATTACTTTAAAATAAATCTAATAGTAATCAGCGTTTTTAGATTAGTGTTTGTCATGTACAAAACTACCTTGGAGTAAAAAATATATAGCAAACCCCTTGCTTACATAATTCAATAGCCACTAAAAAAAACTTGTATGGAGTTGGAATTCAATTAATAAATCACACTAAAAAGGAAAAAAACTATACGGATTAAATAACAAATGAATATTTACAATTATTATATTGTAAGTAGTACGTAATGTCGATGTACGTTGAAACTTAATAATACAGGTGAATATATGCAACAATGAGGTAAACTAACTACAAAGGGATATGTGCTACAGTGCAAGATTTTGTAGCATAGGTTTTTTGTATTGCAAAACATGACGAGAACTAACAGTTTCCGTAGGATTTTATTCAATTTTATACAGCATATTACCGCCGAACGATATTTCTTACTCTAATTAAAAGTAATTTCGTTCACCTTATATTTGAAAAGTATCTTCAGATATACATATTTTTAAAGGAATGCGTGATTTTATTCGTCAAACTTTCAATCAAAACGTAAGACGTTTAACGTCGTACGTTCTTGCTCTGGAAAAGTTATATTAACCAATTAAGTGCCAAACTAAAACCTAACTAAAACACAGTTTGCTAGACAAATTTGAATATTTTGGATGATTGTAAATATGGAAACGAAGAGATGTGGCTATGATATGATCATTAAAAACAAAGCCGTAACAAAGAAATATTCATTATACTTCTTTAAAAAATATCACAGCTTGCCGGATTGTGACATTACGTCTGGCACAGAAAAGGTTAAGAGTAACAAATTGTACACGGGAAAATCTGAAAAGTTGATGTATCCGTACATATATATCTAAAATAATTGACTAACGAAATTAACGCGAAGTCATTCATTACAAGTCAAAGCAGTAGCGGCAAAAAAGTACTGCTCTAATCCAGGATCATTTCAGGATCCTGGCTCAAGTACTTCTTTAAAAAATAAACTACGAATAAATGGACCAAAGTTGTATGAAATTTAAAAAATGCCGCATTTTCTGATCAACAATATTATTCATATCTTGTTTTAAACGAATATGAAGAAAATGTAGGTCTGCCAATTATCACTCATCGGGTCATCACTATAAATAATGTTATTAATAAAAATACGTTAAAACTGCGCAATTTATTAAGCACAATCAAATATATTTATGTCGACCGCAAAACGGAAGTATACATATGTAGTGGTGTGTGTATTTACAATTATGTGTGTAAATAAATAAACGCAAAAAATAATAAACATGAAATAGGTAGAACTACAATGTATAAAAGTGTATGGTACTATCGTATTTAGAGGTACATCAAACGCTTCAAATTTTTGTCAAATATCAAACATTATAGTAAGGAACTTTCAACCGTTTCGAAAGCAATCATTCAAAGTATTCAATACTTAAGTAAATAGTTATCGTAAAGATATTGAGAAATATTCATAGAAGAATTGAGTATCAAAGGCAATATATTTTTATTTACAGGAAATACGAGAGTGTCACTTGTAAAAAAGTATACGTTTGACGTTCAACACATTAATTATGAAGATATGTGTATATAAAATTTGGTAAATATCACTGAGGGTCATATCCCAATAACATAAATATACGGAGATAAATAAACGTCAAGATTACACTAAGTTGAACCGAAATATATAATTAACGTCTATAAATCACGTAAAGTTTTTTTTTACTCTCCCCCCCCCTCGATGTAGCACCATGAAGACATTTAGCTTGACCCCCCCTCCCTACTGTCAAAAGTTACCTAACTTTCCACATTAACAAATTAAGTGCCAAAAGCGAGTTAACGCGCACAACTCAAAACGTAGTTTGCTGGACAAATTTGGATATTTTGGATGATTTTAAAAATCAAAGTGCATAGATATAATTATAATATGGTTATTAAGGTATATATCAATCATGATAACGAAACGTTCAACATACTTTTAAAAGAAATATTTAAGTTCTATTTTTGTTTAAAAATTAACAGCTTACCAGGTCGTGACATTATATCTGGCACAGAAAAGGTTAAATAGGAATGCAATTTACAGTCACCTCCTGTCCACTTTCTGAGAGGGAAAAGTGTTACATAACTATAAAAATTAACCCACCCTCCCCCTGGTAACGCCAAGTATACTCATACGTAGCTGGTCACACCTCCCCCCTCAAGAGCGTTACGTGGTTTATGGATGACCCCTAAGTACTAAAATGTTTTATTTATTTTTACTTGCATTCGTTAGCTAAGAAAGACAACACGAAGTATATTAATTGGTGTGGCATTATCATAGTGTAGAATAAGCACACATGCCCATCCTTTTGTAGAGGTCATAAAAATACGTAAAGCTAATTAAATGTTTGTTTAGCGATGACAACAAGTATTTCGTTTTATCTTTTTTTGATCGATCAAAATAACAACACAGAATGATATAAGAACACTCTGTAATATGGAATACGTGCCGAGCACTTGTACCACAATCTAAGTGTCAATAAAAATAAATTTGCTACAATTAAAAGTGACATTTACGCTTTAAAATAATACATTAGCCGGACCATTTAACTTATGAGTTTAAACAAATGCTTAATCCTACTATACTATCATGCTATATTGCGCATAAGCCAATACAAAAAGAAAGTAACTTCACTATCACAGATGTTTAAATTCATATGTACGTTGTAGCAAAATACTAGGGATTAGATAAGCCGGTGTTACCCCAGATTAGTTACGAGTTTTCTTAAGGCTGTAAGACCGTCGTTTGCCTAATTTCGTTTACACTACAAACACATTTTCCCAAAGTAGATCAACAATTTGAAACATGACAAACTAATCGTACTCGTATGAAGACATGAAACATTATTGTTTGAAAAATATTTACGCAGATTAATACCTGCATGAAATACGAATTTAAATTTAAAAATTCAGTTGTACATATATAGAAATCAGTGTTATTTTAGAAAAAGACAAAATGAAATATTCAACATACGAAATGGTTTAAATTACAATTTACAGCTCTTAACAAAATGATCATTGCAACTCTATATGTCGTCAAAACAGAAAAATGTAAGAACTTACGTATTTCTCAATACTTGATTACAAAAAAAAAAACATATTTTCATACGAGAATTATGAAAAATCAATATATTTACATATAATAATGCCAGCATGTCGGTGTCAGGCGTACAGCTTCCGTCAGCAGGTAGAGAGATGTCCGTAATATGATTGTTTTGCGGAATAGTATTACTTACGATGCAGTATCTGGCGGCGCCCACGATCGACTGCAAGAGGTGGGCAATGGCGGTGGCAGGGCGGCGCGCCCAGCCGCGATAACAGCGAGCCGCCGCGGAGCCCCCCTCGGCAGCCTCTGAGCCCCCTCGCTTGCCGCCCCGCTTGCCCCGCGCGAGCTGCCGCTGTCGTGGCTCCGCGCACAGCAGGGACAGATTTGCCCCTTGGTCGTCGAGCAGGGGAAACCGGCAATCGGGATTATCCTCGATCGACCCAATCGCGTCACTTCGCAGGAAAATTATTTCGAAAAAAAATATACAACTTATCGATTGATTACACAATAGTTTTATTCGTCTTGAATTTAACGCATTTTTATATATTACGGTGTACTATCAAAATTTCGTATAATTGAAGCGTATTAATTACAGCAACATTTATGTACGCTAATTTTCCTTTGGATATGTTTTGATTTAACATTATTTTAAACAATGCTTTTCAAAAAACGTTACATTATGTTTCTATTACATTCTGATGATCCAGTTGTAAGGAAAAAGTCTGATTATCTTGAGTTCATCCGCCGATGTTTGCAATATATTCAAGTAAATTCCTTTTGATTATGCTTTACGGTGAATTACGAGTTTTTATTAAGTCATGAATATATTACTGGATATGATTTAAACAACTATTTTTAATGCAAAAATTTTCAATTATAACAAATGTATTTTAATGTAATTTTATAAACGCAATAACAATATTTATAATTCACAGAGATTTTTTGTATTTAAATATTTTATTTTAGTTTGTTTAATAGGATTTCATTATCTCTTTATTTGGACAACACTTTTTCAATCTAACGGTAATTGCCCTCTCTCGTTATCTTGACATTATTCATTGATGGCTGTGATGAGTTTATCTTGATATAAAACCATGGAAATTACTCACAATCTTATCTTGATAGAAATTCAAACAACGAGATTAATAGTCAAAATCGCTAGATTTTTTTGTTTTCCTATATCCAACTAAAACAAGCAATTATTCGCGATAGCACAGTAATTAGTTCGATTTTTAATTATTCATTAATAATTTTCAAGGGACGTTAAATATGTATTTTTATTTAAAAACGTCAAAATGACTTGTATGTTTAAAATCACATCAGGCAAACAACACTCACTGCACGGTATTTTTAAGTGCAATGTTTATTTTGTTAACAAAAAAAACCGTGTTAATATTTTTATTTAGTGTGCCAGTTACTTTATTGTACCGACGATCGTATCAAATCGAAAAAAATGTATTATTAGTCTTCACTTAAATTTAGACACAATTTTTTAATATTACAATAGGTAGTCATTTAAAAATTGTCAAGGATAATTTATAATTACAGCGTGAGGTTATCGATTCAGAAAAAGTTTACGGGTTAAAATTGTCACCTTTGAAACAATTAAAACACTTCTGGTGTGTACCAGACCTCACTTACGCGAGTAATCACTGTCCATCGGTATTTGGCTCAGTTTCCAGCGACGCCAACAGATGCAAACATGTGCACGCTGTGCTTCGAGTCAATATATGCTCAAATAATAATGGCTAATCAACTGCGAGATATAAATAAATCTGTACTATCCAGACGCGTACGTATCAGATGCCAAATGAGATATTTTTTTTATGTCATGGATGTCTTTATTTTGACTATATTTATCGAAAAAAGTATATTTCTTCATATATTACTTGTCTTGTAGGCTGTTAGAAAGCTGTTATATTCCATACGACCACCTTGAAGCGTTAAACGAATGTGTTCGTGGATTTAATTTCGGAACGATTCTAACGCCATCTTCCGTGAATTTTAGGAAAACGCGTTTCAACGAGAAAAACGGCTTGCCGCAAATTCCGATTTTCCGACCCGACGCTTAGCTTTAATGCGGTGAGAGTTTTAATGTTTTCATTTTACGAGATGCACAGAATAGAACGAGCACTTCTCTAGGACTATCGCGGATAGTTTACGACATATTTTTAAGGGGTTCGTCTACGGTCGCGTGAGCGACGTTAGCAAATTGATGAAACTGCTTTAACCGCGGCATTAATTAAATATTTTACTCACAGTATCCTTCAATAAAGCGAAGATCACTCAAAAGTCTGGAGTGGAGAACATTTCTTTATATTCTTGACGTAAGCTCGATGGCTTTTAAATGTTTATTAAGTCACAAAGCACGCTGCCACTGTGCTGTAGCGTTTTCACTGGGTATCTCCACTAGTTTATCATTTTCGTCGTTGGAAGGGGGGCGTCTATGGGCCTGGGGGTGCTGCGGGTAGGGCGGGCATGTCCCACTCGCGACACATGGTGATGGTCACCTAAGGCTGCTTCAGGAAGTGTGTGGACACCAATCGGTAGGTGAGCATGGAGTGGCGAGCGAGGCGTCAGCAAGAGCGTCGCCTCATGACCACGTCGTCTATAAAAAAAAATAAGAAAACATCAACATAGTAACATCTTTATTTCATGTCATCATCTGGATAATTAAATTAATGTTCGGTGATACAATACTATGCAAAACCATTTTTTTTCGGATAGAACGGGAATTCTTAATAGGTCGTTGTAATAATGTAATTTTAATACAATTCTTTTTAGTTAACTGATATCTTGTAGTAAAAATTGGTGATTTAAAAAAAAATAAACCTATATTCGATGTGTGTACAGCAATTGTTTTCCGCAATTTAGTATATAACTGTAATATGTACTAAAAGTACACGTCTATAATTCGACTTGTAAATATTTGGTACTGCGCCAATCAGATGACAAACATATTAGAATATGTCTAAAAATTACTACCCAACTTAAGGATAAACCCAAATCTACACTACATCTAATTTAGTAATCATATCTTGTATATAACATTAATATTAATTATGCATTATTTAATTTGTCCGACCCCTAGCATTTGTACTTAAGAACTTCTCTGTTTTGCATACCAAAAAAAATTGATGTTCAAAATCAATAATAATATAAATGAATTTAATAATATAGACGGTTTTTGCAATAGGCAAAAAATAATACAAGTTAGAATATAAATACAATACAACTAGAAATAATAAAAAATCATCATAGAAAGCACAAAAAACTAACTTCCTCTTAGCGCAGCAGATGTTTTTATCGTTAATATGTACTTAGTAAATAATTTAATGACCGTGTTTTTTTCTCCGTAATTACAATGTCTTACTGCATAACTGTGTTATCATTAACTCGTATTTAAAATTTCGCTAGACAATACAAACACTCATATTTATTTAAACGTAGCTTAAAAGATTTAAGAGTAAAATTTACAATACAGTGTTTAACAGGCATGAATGTTTGTCATATGAGTTTGATTCCTTGATGTAATCAAATCCCACTATTTACACG
>JAPMAG010000936.1:0-13212 GCA_036584685.1 Rhyacophila sp. Rhy_31_5 | reverse complement strand
GAAACACAGAAAGAGATCAAAAGATTTGAAACTATAGGACAATAAATTTTATTATTGCGACAAATCCCTGAAAGACTAATAATACAAAGACGCGGCAGTGAAATGGAATGTGGTCTGAAAGGCTCGCGTTAGCCCCTTGTTAAATTAAACGAAAGCCGGCGAGCCCTTTGTTAAAGTAAGCATAATATAACTATTGCTACTTAATGCAGTTAAATCTTTTTTTTGAACTACATATAGATATGAATTATTTTACAGCTTATTTGTAATAAAATATTTTTTTGCAAATCCATATTCACTCCAAGATTAAGCAAATGGGACCTTCGCAGTAGGAGGATTATATCATCTATTTTTCTGCTATCAATCCTTGGGAGAAAGTCACAATATTGAAATAATATCACATTTTTTATACATTTTATCGTACATAAATTCAGAAATTATTTATAAAAAGATAATTGGAACAGTTTGACATGTACTTACATATAGTTTTATTTATGATTCGTCTTTCTAACCGTATGTTGTTTTGCGCGATGAATCCAGAAGTCAGAAGTGAAAGAACTCCAGAACGCCTCGATCTTTCCAGAAAAAGAAGGGTGGATATCGGTACGAGAAATATTAAAATTTTGAGCGTAGATCACTAGAAGAGGAAAGAAAGCAACTGAGAATCCTGGAGGGTGGTTGGGTAGTTTAATGAAATATTATAATAACACAGTATTCAACACATTTCTTATAAAATACATTTTTTTAATCAGCACCGATTTTGTATATTAAAATTAAATGTTTATATATCGACCGTGTTTAGGTAAAAGGGATTAACCCTCATAGAACAAATTTTAGAAGAGGCACAAAAACGTGTTTTAATCATTATTGTTAAAAGTTACATTAGCACAAGCTTGAAGTGCATGATAACCAATAAATTGGTATTACATTTTCCTGATCTAATAATTATGAAAGTTATTAAAGAAAAATCATTAAAACTGAAATTTAATAGTTTTTTCATTGGGTCGTTGACAGCAGACCCACGAAAACTTTTTGAATGACCCACATGTTGATTTTTATAAATTTATTTTTTATATCATGAAAGAGAACAGACAATCGAAAATATTTAAAAAATAAAGTCTAAATAGTGAATTTATAAAAAAAACATGCTTCCAAACGGACATTGACTAAATGTTTTTTTATCGTATCACTTGTCTGTTAATGATTCATCACAGACTTTTTACCACATCCCTCCCCTTTTCAAATAACGCCACTGATATAGTGACTCACGGGGTAGTATTAGAAAAAAAATAATTAACAAAATTTGACCCACTTCTCAAAAAGGTCGCCATCACTGCTCTTATTGGATTGCAGTTATTATCGGCTTAGCTTAGATTGACAATTGTAGAACAGTATATTTTTGTTGTCTGCCAGTACTCTCAGCTAATATCACGTGCAACCGCCTGCCTGATACTGTGCGAAAGAATATTTTTTTTTCCTTATATATTTAAATATCCCCTATAAGAACTGCGCGGGGGGCAAGGTGCGAAAAAAGATTATAGAAGTTGCAGACTGTCTAATAACCTAAAAAATCATATTTCGCGATACATTATCGAGGGCTTAAAATCAAACAACGTTATCTACAAAAACGCAACTTTACAGGAGAGCCAAAACACTTTTCTTTTATTTTCTTGGAACTCAACAAAGGAGGTGTTTATTTAAAACCTAATGTTCAAATATTATAATTTCTTGTTGTTTGATAGTTTGATTTTTATTGTAACAAGAACGTTAACGGCTTATACAGTCTTTTGATATTAAACATAGGGAACTTTATGTTATTAACATTAAACTTTACAGAAGATTTTAGAAGAAACTAGAAAAGAATGACTGACAGACTGTTGTTTAACAATTGTGTAGTTTTCAAACACGTAAAATAACATTGTCATAAATTTTAAAAATAAACGCATTTTTGTAGATAACGTTGTTTGACTTTAATCCCTCGTTATGTCGTGTGCATATGGTATTCTGAAAACTAAATTAGTCGGGCTATCAAGCCCGAAACCGAAGAATTTGTTTGCGAGACCTCGTGAAATTGCTTTCCAAAAACGATACGTAAATGGAAAAGACATTGATTTAAGTCAAATAAAGTTGGATTAAGTAAAAAACTCATGCTGATTCTTCGATTCATAATGTGACTAAACTGTCCACTGAGCTACGGCGGACGGACATCAATCATTAATTGAATTCGATCATAATCTTATTCCGAAAAAAAACCACAGCTTAAAACTCAATAAAAACATTTCCATGTCGTAACGACAAGCGTGTAGTCAGTTGCGTAACCCAGTTTCAGCTGAAAAAGAAAGAAGAGAAAAAATGGCGTCTCCATGACCGTGAAACTTTCAGCAATATATCCCCGCCCCCCCCTGCCAGAGTCCGTCGCTGCCCCCCCGCTGCCACTACGCTCCTGGACGCCCGCTCACGAGACACGTTTTACATACGTCGTGAGGTGTGGCCAAACTATGGCTCGCAAGAATAGTTTGATACATTTAGGATCCTGACAATGCATCGAACATTTTTCTATATGATCTTTTCGATTGCCCAACAATTAAACGTTCGTTTATCAATACTTAATAATCCTTAAATTGTTCTTATTAGCTTGCGGAAATAAAGGAATATTAAATCTGGAATAGAGATGTTAAGTGATGGGTCATGGATAAAATATAATAGTAGCGAACTAGACTTAAATAATCAAATCATATAAAAATAAGGGGCACGACAAGAAATTTTTAATCAAATTTATTATTTGTAAACATGACTTATTTCATAAGTAATCAAAGTGAATATCATATTCCTATTTTTATATATTTAGTCTCTAAGGTTTTCGAGATTTTGCCGTAAATTATATTTTTGTTAAAGAGCCGTGCTTAAAAAAAATAGCCACAACTGTTCGATCAGACAATCAAAAATACATTTTAAAATGATTCAATACATTGACAACACCATACCTAAAAATATTTACATTTCCCCGTAGTTCGGCGCTAGTAATTTATATCGACTTATATATAATACATTAAATATGCTACAATTACTTTGATACGTTCTAATATATAATATAGTACTGAAAATATATGAGTGAATCTCATACGGCTATTTGGCCAGTCACGTGTGTATTTGACAGGCGTTGCTGGATTTATACAATAAAATTTTACGAAGAATATGTAAAAAATGTGATTTTAAGAAATTCTTCCTTAAATGTAAATTTGAAACGTGCATTTAAAATGATTACCTACTCATTTAGGAACAGCTAAATAATATAAATTTACGTTTCTTCTTTTAACCATATCCGCTCCGAAGCGAAGAGTATGGATCTTCAGAATGTGAAGATTGTTTGTGTCCGATTTTTCTACGTAAAATAGTTGTGTGTTATTAACTTAATCAATTTGTTCTATATTCTGATTTCAAATGCACATGAAAAAATTTGTGCAAATATTTGCCAGGTACGGGATTCGAGTCCTAGACCCTCGGCTCATGAGCAACGTTCCCTCTAATTATTCCATTGTGTGTGCGGCCCATCAACTTATATGTGCAAGAAAAAAAGATGCAAGTGGGCAAATATGCATATTAATGCAAAGATAAAATTAAATTGTCAACATAATGGACCACGAAGTCTTTATTCGAAATACGTGACATAATACGAGTAAACATACAATGTTTCCATGTTCAGCGCACATTTCAAAGAAAGGAACCTGAGAACTTATAATAAAATATCAAATAAAATATATGATTGCGCAAAACAGAAATATGGTTACAAGTTCCTTTCTTTGAAATGTGTGCGAAAGATGGAAATATGTGTGCGGACAATTTTTAACAGGTGTGCGGCCGCACACGCGCACACCTTAGAGGGAACGTTGCTCATGAGTCGGATGCACTATCCACTGACCAACGAGGGCGACTTACCGTATGAGATTGTTATTTTGTTGATTCCAAAAATGCGTTGTGCCACATATATTAGAGACCACAAGAATAATTGAAATATTAAAAAAAAAAAATCATTTATAGTCTTTGGGTTTACTGCTTGGTATAAACAAAAAGCGCTTTTATATTGATTTTCTCTTTATTACATTATTTTTAAGTTGGATATAAACCATGATATTATATAAATTTATTCATGTGTGTTTCGGCTTGGCGTTATAAATCAATCACTTTTATTAATGATACATTAATGTATTAAACAAAATACATTTAATAATGAAAGAAACAATGCATAAGAAACCATATTTAAATAATCATCTTTCTAATTCTTTATAATCGTGCTATAATTATTTTACGAGCCACATTTGGAGAGACACATTCGAACTTGCTGCTTCTAAATTTAGTCGACAAGCGAAAACCAAGGTCAAGGTTGAAACCACTGAAATATCGATCTGCAAAACGCTAAAAAGACGCCTAGCCGACTACAAAAATGTACCTAGAAACACATCTACTGCCTAAAATTCCACCCCTAATCCCCCACGCAACACGGAAAAAACGCGTGGAGAAATTTATATGGCGGACGAAAAAAATGCGACAGTCAGATGAAAAATTTCACCCCGCGGCCAACGTAAAAACACCCCGCACGGAGCCGAGCGAATTTTATAAAAACAACCGAAAAAATACGCCAGTCGGCTGAAAAGTTTTACGCAATATTGAATATAAAAAGGAATATGAAACGCCTGTCAAAATTTATAATGGGAACGAAAAAATTAAGGTCAGCTGATAAGTTTTATCCTTTGCCAGAGAGAAAAAAATAAATAAATTTCGGGCGCAACTTGTAAAAAGAACTGACACTATTTTTTCATTTTATAAGTTTATCGGTGTAGTATTACGTATACTCTTGTAATAAAGGAACGATATTTATAAAGGGGAATTCCGATTTTCTTCGCGCTTTCTTTGTATGTAGGTGCGATTACGTACAATGTACACATATATTTTCTTGTGTTGAAAGTGTACATTCACAGTACATACACAAAGTTTTTGGCCGATTTCATTTTCTTATACAAATTTTGTATCCCTTTTCATTATATTTTGTCTCAATATAATAGCGAAATTAATATGCTAAAACACAAGACGCATAAACAAGTTTTGCCTTTAAAAAGTGCTCCCCTACGTATAAAAAATAAAACGTTCACGGT
Source organism: Rhyacophila sp. Rhy_31_5 (assembly GCA_036584685.1). Lineage (NCBI taxonomy): Eukaryota > Metazoa > Arthropoda > Insecta > Trichoptera > Rhyacophilidae > Rhyacophila > Rhyacophila sp. Rhy_31_5. The sequence continues at coordinate 8,065 of JAPMAG010000936.1, read as the reverse complement.
ATTATCATATATTATTTCTGTTCCGTTCTAACAGCACAAGCGATCTGAATATTTTTATCGGAAGAAGAGGATAGAAATATATTCTAAGTAGTATTTAAACAGCGGAGGTATACAATGATGATAAAAAGAAGTATTTAAAAATAAGGGTGTCTTAATGAGTGAGATGCCAGATACGTTCTACCGCATTGTATATCTCTTTCTTCCACCCCTATTCCGTCGAGACGCTAAATGAGTGGACTGTATTATTGCTGATTTTTTAGAAATACGAGTATTTTGTCTCGAAAATCTTCGTTATGGTCCATAGATTATTTGGACGCAGTTTCAAATTTTAATCTATAAAATGTTCAACTTTAACCAAATACTTCGTCAAATAAATCTTATACTCGTAAGTGTCACAATAGTTTCATTCGACCGCGTTTAGGTAAAAGGGAGTAACCCTCACAGAAAACAAATTACAAGCGGCACAAAAAACGTGTTTTAATGATTTTTAGTCAGTCACATTAACACAAACTCAAAGTGTATGAAGACCAATAAATCCATGTTCTGTCAAAAGAAATTAAGCCGAAAATGCCGAATTTTAATCGAAATTAAACTTTAGATTTTCAAAAAGAACGATCTACTAAGTTTGTATGGAATGGTTTTTTTGATAACTCTCTTAATTATCAGATCAGGAAAATGAAACATCAATTTATTGGTCATCATGCACTTCAAGTTTGTGTTAATGTGGCTTTGACTAAAAATCTTTACAACACGTTTTTCGTGCCTCCTATAAAATTTGTTCTGTGAGAGTTACTCCCTTTTACCTAAGCACGGTCGATATGATTATTATAGCGTTTATTTCTGAGGTAGTTTGAATATTGGAATAGTGTACCACAAAAATATTACTTTTGAAGTAGCACTATCGTATAGTCATAAAAGTGGAATATATTTGATAATCTTATGTTATCAGCAGAGCAGTGAATGAATCTAAAAATAGTCTTCCTGGAATAGTACATAAAGGCATAAGCCAACAATAGGATAGAATTGCAAATCAAAACACGATAAGTCCCGGATAAGTCTTTAGCTTCGTTTTTTATCGTTATTCCAGTGATATAATAACTTCCTTACTTGCATAATATCATTATCTTCATCACAATGATCATCGATTGTTAATCCACTGCAGAATAAAAGCCAAGTTTTTTGTTCTTTCGTCTAATCTGCACTGCTACAGATTTTTATTAAATTTATTTATGTTGGTAATGGTTGAGCTATTAATTGACAAGTATTACTTGTAAAAAAGCTGTCAAAACAATCTTCACATTGTGAACATATGCTTCGTTTCGAAGCGGATTTGGTAAAAAAATATGCAAATAATCTTTTATTCAAAATATTATCCTTCATACGATGAAGTTTGCCTTCCGGTTGCATTTCATTTTATTTGCATATCCACTTATTGGATCGCCTATTTCTGTCTGATACCTTAGTCACTTGATGCATAGTTATCTGCATTTATTGTAACATTTTTCTATTCTCCATTCTGAAACCGAAACATAAAGCATTTCAACCTTAATTATAACGTCCAAGTACAAACATATGAGTACTGAGAGATCGATATTAGAGAGGATTTTGATTTTTGAGATAGGCGTATAAATGTACAACATTCAAACATTGTGTCTTGAACAACTTGCAAAGGTTTACATTTTATGACTGTTATACAATATGCACCCAAAGTGATTGTGAACATTTTTGTTTCCATCGCCGTATTCTTGAGGACGTTTCTTAAGCTACCATCATTTTAGATGTTTATTTTTTAATAAATACTAGGGGGTTTTATTAAAACCAAGATAGGGCAGAGCAGATTCTCGTGATTCATATAAAATTTTCTCATTTATTCATGTTTATTTCATTGCACCGTAGACCGTGTCCATAAACTCTGAGTATTCCAAGGTTGTTGTCAGTTGGTATTGTCACTGCTAAAAACATTTCATTTTATTTTCTTTATTTACTCGCAAGTATACTAAATTATACAGTATATTAAATTTATTTTCATAAAATACATTTGAGAATTCAAGACTAGTTTCATCTACTTTTCATTTGATTAGTAGTTATTATTTTAATTATAATTGTTATTTAAAATTAATGAATGCCCATAACCGATCAAGCAAATAGATATTTCATCTCTGGCAAAAACATGCATTGCTTTAGAACGGTTCCATTTTAGGAATAGAAAACTATAACAAAATATTTTTTAGAAATGGAAAAAAAGTCTCAACTGATTTAAATGATATTTTATAGATTGATTTTTATACGTATGGGTATTTTCAAAAAATATAATATGTTCTGCAAGCTCACGCGAACACCACACAGTTTAAAATGTATTAATTACATGCGTGTTCTATTTTTTTAGTTGAAAATAAACTTATGAGTTGAAGTAAGAACAAAATGACATATTATTTATTGCACATCAAATTGAGTCAAATGCATTGTCAATATTAAAAAGTATATATCATATCAGTCGTTGTAAGAAGTGCTAAATAATCGAAATATATTATTTTTGTTATGCGGATAACTAATTGTTTTTGTCAACGTTATTGCAATTTATAAGAGAAAACTTAATTATTTAGAAGAATTTAGTTTTATTTACCGTGTTTGACATTTACACTGCATCTACATAAATTATTAGCAACATTCACAATTATTTGCTGCTTTATTATGATAGTATTATGGTAAGCTTTGCAAAAAAAAAACGTGAAACAGTCTAAAATGAGACGTTGAAATTTTTTTATCTTAATTTACTTTACTCGGAGGTTTATTGGGTGATTATTTTATTATGTTGAGACTCTAAGAGATTTTGGCACCCCTGACATAAAAAGAATTGAAGTTTGAATAATATGTCCATAGACAATACTTTGGAACGTTTTAAAATTTTGTTTGAAATTGCAATTAATTTTTCAAATTTCGAATATGTAGTCGTACTGCATTATAAGTTGCTATACGTGAAAGTTAGGCGTCGGAAAATTCTTGGTGAGAATTTAGTTTAGACTGTGATTAACCGATCGGGCTATAGTCAAAGTTTTTGTAAAAATTCACTTGGAATTTATTTTTACTTTAGGAAATGTATAGTTTCAAAATTCTATCTTTATTAAAAAAAAATGTTTAAAAAAGCCAAATTCTATATAAGAATAAAGAATGTAGAAAGCAAATAGCCGAATATAAAAAATACTTATTATATAAACTCTTTAAATGGATCTTCCGTATTTTTTTTCCAGTTATTTTTTGATAAACTAAGAATATATTTAAGATAAAAATATATTTGTCGCGCTTGTAGGTGAGTGAACAGCGCATCTGACTCACGAGCCAAGGGTCTAGGGTTCGAATTCCGTGGCAACTGGCAAAGATTGGTTGAGTTAATAACTGACAATTATTACACGCAGAAAAATCTGTCAAAAAAACAATATTCACATTGTGTAGATCCATATGCTTCGTTTCGGAGCGGAAATGGTTAAAAGAAAAAGAAGAACAAATATGTATCAATAGTCATTGCGTATTTATTTATATATCACAATACATTTTACGATGACTGTTTGTAAACTATTCGTTCAGTTTCATAGGTTTATTATTTAGTCTATTATGTGACAATAAAAGTTGTTTGAAGTAATGGCACATTAGCAACGCGACTTTGTGTTCCAAATTTATGTGCCAGCACAGGAACTGTATCACTGTGTCATTGAAACTAAGCGCAAAAAACAAAACCTGGCAGCTTTTTTTGTGGCAACTTGAAAAATGAAAACAACTTGTTGCGTGAAAACTCGAAAAAAATCTGCACCCGTGCCCCGATCGGGCCAGCAATTATTATGCGATATTATAAATCAAACGCGTGCAACAAAAACCGCCGAGCAATAAAAATAGTGCAGAAAAAATACGAAATAAACCCAATGATTTTTTAAATTCAAAACGTTCCTGCTTTCTTGGGGATTGCTTCGCACACACTTCTATCCTTCTACTTCTAACAAAACGCCAGTGTAATTACAAAAAAAATGAAAAAATCTAACACTGTCAAGATATTATGTGTCCGTTTGTATGAATGTGTGTCTAAAAAATCTCGCACACATAAAAAAACACCACACCATAGGATATGTTTCAGTGTGTTAATATGTATATGTGATGCAGAGTAGCCGAAAAAGCTGCGAAAAAAATCCTTGTAATTTTTACCTGTGTTGGTCTGCATGTTGAAACGAGAGTGCCGATGAAATTATCAGGCGTCTGAGCGAGATAGATTGCGGCACCAATACAATGTTGTAAGTACGGGAAGTTTTTTTTATTTTGTATGTGGTGGTAGGATTTTTGTGGCCCGAGTTTTTCTAGTATAGATTTGAGTCAGTCTCGTTTTTGCCTCTGTCCGTTTATGTCACGCTATTTCGGCGGCAGATAGATCGTCGCTTATACCCGCCGGTTTATTTTGTGTGTATTTTTTTGACGGTTTGTTTTATGTGATACAACATTTATTTTGCCGTGGTTTTTTCTCCATACACGTGTGCGGTTGGCTTTACGTGGGTGTATGTGTGATTTACCACGCATGTCCAGAGAAATTTGTTAATTAAAAACCACGTGCATATAATTAAAATTATTTTATTCCTAGTATGCAGAATTATTTAGTATGGTGGTTGGTTGAGATGAAATTGGTACAGCAGTGTTGCACTTGTTCGATGGCATTTTTCCAACGCGACACCTTACCCGATCGACACTACCAATTGTTTTTAATTATCAATGACCATTCAATCTGACATAAGATAATAATATATTAACATGTTTTTTAAAAGGCAATATATATATATATTATATTATATTATATTCATCGCTGATAATAAAATATATTTTTTATACAAATAAATACGTGTGCTAGCTACACTGCATCTATTAATTCATATTTAATAAACATTCCAAAATTATTGCACAAACGTTCAAAGAAAGTTTGTATTCAATAGATTTTTTTAAAAATCTTAGATAATGTATATAGCCGATAATTTTGAAATAATAATAGAGTTTCAAATACTTTTTGATACAAAATATATTTAATACAAAATCCAATAACGGTTTCGTGTATTTAAGACATTTTCAGCTGGGAGTGTGTTGTAGTTTTTCTACCATAATAAATATTTAAAAAAATAATGTAGGTATTTACGTGTTATTAAAATATACATACAAACATGATTAATTTAGTAAAGTATTTCTTGGGGTGAGTCCAATTGAATTTAAATTGTATTTATACTAAAAATACGTTCATACATATTTTGTTTTTAAGTTTTTGCTTATTTTTAGTAAAGGGGTATATTTTCATTATCAGTATGTATTAAAACATACTTATTAGGAATATTAAAAGCTACATAAAAATATGATAGTGGGGCATTGCTAATTTTGTAGTGACTAGATTTTAATTTTGCCCAGCTCACGAATTATTCCAGAAATTAAATAATTGAATATGTTAAATTAAAATGGTTGATATCATTTAATGGCATCGCTGTAGTTAAAATATTATTGTTTTCATATTTGAATTAATACTGGCAATCAATTAATCAATAAGTGACTTGAGATTTGAGCATGAAATCCGAATACATATCTTACTTTATTTATGTTTTTGTCAAATAAAATTTATACAGGCATTCTTTTTAAACATCTCTCTCGCACAGATTTTCGTTGTTTCTCTGATTCCTTCATAAGTAATGGTTATAAATTAATTGTAAAATACATTGGTTATTATGTTCAATTATAAAAAATATTTTATTATTACGCTAAGGGTGACCTCCACATCCGTTAACAAGGGGATCGCTTTATGTCAGACCTATTGGTTCGCAGTGTTACGCGTAATCGGATGATTTTCATCACTTTAATATTTACGAGTATATATACAGGTGCGTTTTATGGTCCAGTCCGATGTTTTTTTTGAATAACTTTTAAATGAAACATATATTTTATTGATTGAATATATGGTTTTTAGCATTATGTATGGAATATTTTGTCCGTCAAATGGCCGTTTTAGCCGTGGCGCAAAGCGAGCTCTTTCAAGCATATTTTTCATAACATTTTCGCAGACTTCTAGTGTTTTTTCGGTAATCTTTTTTCTAATGTTGTCCTTTAGCATCGAGATTGTGGTTGGTTTTTTGGTGTAGATCTTTCCTTTCAAGTAGAAAATAATCGGGGTGGTCAAATCAGGGGATCACGAGGACCAGTCGATATTACCACGTTTTGACATCTTGCATCCGTAGTAGATGTGTGCGATATGCCACCGTAATGCTGTAGGCCCAATTGATTTAATTTGGGTACAAGAAAGTTTACCAATATGTCATGATAACGACCACCAGTAACTGTTACAGCATTGCTTCTAGCATCGTGAAAGAAATATGGTCCAATGATACCGCCGGCTCATTTGGCGCACCGTACAGTCCACTTTACGAAGGTGTAATGATAGTCAGTGTATTAATTGAGAACTTTCAATGTCCCAAATAGCGGGTATTCTGTTTATTAACAAAACCAGCCAGATCGAAATGTGCCTCGTTGCTCATGAATTTTTTTTTATCAAAAATAGTCGTCTATAGTAGTCGTCTATACCGAACCTGTAAAACCCGAGTACTCCAATCTCGCCGTCGTTTATGGTCATTTTCCTGTAACTCTTGAGTTACTTGAATTTTATACGGGTAAAAATGCATTTTTTTTTTTGATAATTTTTAACAAACGTGATGGAGATATTCCAAATTCATATGCACGGTGTCGATAAGAGGTGCAATGTCGTTCGCAAACACTCTGTCTTATTGCATCAATTTTTACGGCTACGCTATCGCCCAGACTTTGCTTTATCATCCAGTGTATTTCAAAATTGATTCAAATACACGCTAAATGGCTGACTTGCTTGGCACACGATTGTCACCAAAAAACTACGCAATTTTCTTCCCGTTTTCACAGTTTAACAACTACTTAAATAAAATGTCTTAATAGCTTCAACACGTTGTTACAGCGTTAAATGCTCTATAATAAATTGTTACTGGTCACTCACCACGACTGTTAAATATGAATTGACAAATGAAAGCAAAATCAAAATGGCGGCCAAACAAAATCAATGTGAAATATAATACGCACACTGTATTTACGTTGCCACAACAAATTATACAACGTTGTAATATTATTTTTGAAGCTCCTAGATGTCCACTATAGAATCTTATTGGACACACGTTTTTGATTTTGTTTCCAATTTTGATTATATTTTTCTGATTTTGAAGGACTAATATAAATATATTTTTTTCAATAACAAGAAAGTAATAAAACGATTATTATTTATTATTAAAGATATTTGTAGAAAAAAGCAGACATTATCAAGCAGTGGTTCGCATTTTTTACATAATGTATTATATTTCCAAATTTTTCGCTTCCCTACTGAACAAAATTATTCCTTCTGAATACTCTGATGGCGTTCTTTATTCCCGTCATTTAACACACATAAACTTGCTATAAGTACTATTTTTATTTAGTAAAAAAGAGATTAACGCCAAATCCTATAATGTTTTTTTTTATTTACGTCATATAATAAACATTATAATTAATACTGTAGATAAAATTACTGACTGGATAATTCAGTTGCTAAAATAGAAAATAAAAAGTTTACTTCAAAAGAACTGTAAGATGTTTGCAATCATATTTTTACTACAAAGATTTTATATCTGGATCTGTTGTCGGACAAATATTTGATTAAAATTGTTATATAACTAAATAATCACGTTATTTATTTGTAAACACAGATAAAAATAAAATGTCTAAAATTATTATATTTTATCAGTTTTCAGATTTATAAATACTTGTTACATTTAAACAAGTCGATATTTTTTTAAATTCCAATGTCACGTTGTGAGTAAATTATATTTTTATATTACTACCAATATAAATAAATATATTTCCAATTGTACACTCGTTTTCACCAAATAATAAAATAATTTCTTTTTTTGAACCATATCTGCTCTGAAACGAAGCATATAGATTTCCAGGATGTGAAGATTATTTTGACAGTTTTTTTACGAGTAATAATCGTGAATTATTAGTT
>JAPMAG010000935.1:0-13500 GCA_036584685.1 Rhyacophila sp. Rhy_31_5 | reverse complement strand
AAGACGCAAACCGCCTTCTTGAATATTAGCTAGTATTTTATTTCATTTTTTATTTTCATGGCTAAAGTATATTCATGTTTAATAAATTAAGACATGGGGATCAATGTAGATAACATCTGGCGGGTCAAAGAGGGCAGAGCCCTTCTTGCGAGGCGCGCAGCGCCGAGTTTTTCCTGAATATCACAAAACTTTTGTAAAGTCATAATACGAGTATATTGATTTGGATAAAGTAAACAAATGAAATAAGTATTTTTCGTTTGTTTATAAAGTTATGTCAATTAAATGTATTATATAAGATTAAGTATCGCCATATAAAATATTAAATCTTTTTTTATAATAAATTATGAGTTTTAAAATAAAATCGTACTAATTGTAACTGGACGGGTAATTATTTTATTTTGAAACTCACTCTATTTATAACAATATATATACATACAAGCCCAATACAGTGATTTGTATTATAACAACTAATACCATCTATATTTACTTAGATGAGGATATACTCCAGAGAAATAAACAAAAAATTGAAGTACTAGGTGTGGAATACAATTTTCCGCGGTGGTGGTTTTTGTTTCACTTCATATAACTTTTATACTTCAATAAGTTAGTTCACTGGCCTCAGCATTATTAACATAGTTCTATTTCTTACAGTTATTAAAGAATTTAACAAATCCAATCTTTATCAATATCCCGTCCAAGGGACTCGTGAAATGTTCATTATTTAGAAATACTGATTAATTTTTACGTATTATAATCATTAATTATTCATCCAACTATTCGGGTCAATACACTGGCCACAAATACAAATAAACATTTAATTATATGTGACCAGCTACTGGATTTGAAAATGTTGTAACAGAAAAAGCTGGTGTCGATTTTTTAAAAATATGTTTCTCAAAAAATGTATAAAAACTATTTTATTTTATTATTTTAATACAATGGCTCTTTATCAATGTTCAACAGTAGAGAAAAATTATTAAATAAATATTGGTGTTTCGATTTATGAGTAGACTTTTAGGTTAGATAGAAGGCGTGGAGAAGTATTTTTTTTAAATTTGATATTTACGGTAGAGATTATTTATGAACAGAAAAACTACACAGTACGGTAGTATTAAAATACGAGAAAACAATGTTGTTAAGATGCTTTCCCCTAATTATTTTGCAGTATTTTTCATACATCCTTTACACATTTTTGAAGATTCAATAATTAAGAATAAAAGCAAAAAATATAACAATCTGTTTGAAAGCAAGCCAATTTTATAAAGCAAAGTAAATGTCATTATACATCTATTCTTAGGGGCGCTAAAACTTCAATTCAACACGGTCGTGTGGAAAGCGATTAGAACGATCTTGCCTAGACTTAATGACAGGGGGTGAAAATCGTTTCACAAAAAACCTGATATTTTTTTATTAGTAGTATTTACTAAGCAAAACAAAAAAATACATTAATATAAAATATAACCATAAAGAAATAATGTAACATTTTTTGTTTTTATAACAATACTGTTTAAGCTTTGTAGGGAAAAATTAAGTTTTCCTTTGTTGTTGGCAAGACTTTGAATAAAACTATGCCTGACCCATGTAACTATATCGAAATTTAGTTATTGATACATATCATTTAAAGCAAGAATATTTATTAAATACAACTATATGCCTCAAGAATGTCGATGACGTTTATATATTGGAACAGTCCGCTAAATCGTTGACAAGTTGCAAACAAATTCGTCTTATATCGGTTTGAAAACGAATGCTATTCATAACGTACTCCTATCCAAATTTCCACATAATTGGTGACCTATGGAACATCGTTAGTTTCGATAGCTTGATATATTTGGGGGTAGACATCATGGGAGATGGCACTTCGCAAAGAGAGCTCGCTATCTAAATGGTACATGCCGGAGTAACTTTCAACTATGTGAAACGATTGAGCTTACAGCTGTACTTAGTCATAATAAAATACCGCATATTCTACGTCTACATACTGATAGCACTAATCTATTTTAGCGAATCATGGCATCTTAGGAAGTGTCGAAATACTTGCATATTGAGATATTAAAATTAGTCCGTGGCGAGTTTTATGAGTGCGGTGGTACAACTATACTTAAAATAGGGTGACAAAAAGGTAGCGAGCGGTCTATGTAGCCTTTCATTATATCCTTCATTAGGTACATTCACGCTCTTTCCAAGGAGATTTAATGCGCGTTTTCCCTATACTGACTGTGTGCTAGAAGAGTAACGTATTTGCTATCGTTTACTGTTTCCCGCAGTCAAGTATATGGTTAGAACAATGAAACCGTCGTTAAATTCTTCAAGACTGGCGAGTATTCAAAACCATTTTAAAACAGTGTCATGAATAAATTGTATTTTTTAAATATTGTGCAACAAATACAGTATTAGCATAACTGTGATAAAAAAGTACAAAGAAATACAGTACCCAAATATATTCATTACATTTTCAATGCTCGACAGAAGTTTCTTTTAGAAATACAACATATTATTATTTTTATTATTTTTAAAACAAGGTGGCTCTTATATCTATTCCTAGATGTCGTCATCTTACAGTAAACAATACGGCGAGCGTCGTTTGCAAGGACGTTTATTATTCATCTAATGTCGCTATATTAGGCTACGAAGTATTTCAAATAAACATTAATATTAAATAGAAAATGTTACAATTTCATAGCAACATTGCTAATTATAATGAAAAAATATACACCATAGAATATATTTGTTTCATTCAATATTATAAAGATATGTGAAATTGCTGACATAATCCTTTTATGTCATGTGTTAAGAAATTGATTTGAATTTCATTAACTTTCACATGCAGTTTTTAATAATGGAATTATATTTCTATTTCATATCACCACTTAGGGGTCATCCATAAACCACGTAACGCTCTTGAGAAGAAGTAAGGGGTGACCGTCAATATCCTCATGTCGTTACAAGGAGGACGGCGGGTTAATTTTTATTGTTACGTACACTTTTTCCTATCAAAAAGTGATAGATAGGTGATAATAAATTATATTCATATTTAGTCCTTTCTGTGCCACACATAATATCACAACCTGGTAAGCTTATAAGCAAAAATAGAACAAAAATATTTCTTTTTAAGTATATTTATGTTTTTTATCATGATTTTGTTTTTGATAGTAATATTTTAATCATATTTCTGAACTTTTATATTTAAAATCATCCAAATTTGTCTAGCAAACTACGTTTTAAATTGTGTGGGTTAACTTGCTTCTGGCGCCAAATCGGTGAATGTCGAAAGTTATGTAACTTTTGAGAAGAGGGACGGAGCGGGAGTAAAAAAGTAATAAAAAACGTTACGTGGTCTATGAACGCCCTTAGACTAGACCTTCAGTTTTATTAATAGTCATATTATTTCATAATGCATATTTTACAATTAATTCATATACAATTATATTAATTTCCAGTTTGAATATTCATGATTGGGTGGGTATTTTATATACAGTCCTTTACCGACTTAATAGCACGTATATTTGAAACGAACCAAAGATAACGCGTTCTTCAACGTACTCTTTTTCTTCTGGCTGATTCAATCCAACCTTTTATTATGTGCTTCGCTCGTCGGCGAAATGTCAAACCATGCAAGTGCTTCACAAAGGCCATTCGTGCCGCAATGCGATTGCCAATTATAAACAAAACATATCGGTCTACTATTGGAATCCATATATATTCGTTCTTAAGGACTTTGCGAAGATTATATATATTTATATTGATTAGTTATTATGTAAATCATTCACGAAAGTTAAAATAAAGTTTTTGTACCTTTTGTCGTTATTTGTCAGTATAAATTACATACATTGTTGCAAGAAATGTTTGGCTTTTAATTATTACCATTAAAATATACTTCCTAATATTTTCAATTGATATGTATTACAAGAATGTGTGATTTATAATACATATCGACACTGTTTAGGTAAAAGGGCGTAGTCCTCAGTTTTTTGAAAAGTGGTTTTATTTGAGAATCACAATGTATACAATGAACTATACATTCTATAAAAAGGAATTAAGCCTAAAATGCCGAATTATTATCGAAATTCGGCATTAAATTGAAAAAAAACGACCTACTAAGTTTGTGCGGAAAGAAAAAAAGCACGAATACTAAATTTTAACGATTTTTTTAAAACTTTTTTGATTATCTGTTCAGGAAAATACAATTCCAACTTATTGGTCATCATGTACTTCAAGTTTGTGTTAATGTGACTCTGACTAAAAACTATTAAAACACATTTTTTGTGCCTCTTATAAAAGTTCCGTGAGGATTAAACCTTTTTGCCTAAATACGGTCGATATTTGTGTTATATATTATTTTTGCTCACTATTACTAAGTAGATATATTATCTGATTGTCAGATCGTGAGTGACTGATTCGACCTCTATTTATGTAATGGGTGATGGATTTGATCTGTATTTGTAACCACTGCAAGAATCTGAAATGATTGACCCGATAACTACTATAACTACTTATAAAAAATAAATGTTCTACATTTGTTCATACCGTGAATATTTCATACACTTTTTTTCAAAGTAGATTAAAAGAAAAATATTATGTTCCATATATCATTTGCTTTTCATTTATTAATGACTTTAAATGTCACAAAAATATATTATACTAGATTTTTAAAATTAATAGTTATAATATTTTTTTTAAATGTGCACAATGCTGTAAAAGACATCAAGGTTTATTTTTTCATTAATGAAAGACCTCGTTCGAAATAATTTCAAGTTAATCTCCTCAGAAACAAAATAATTCTCGGGAACCTGAGGCACTTTTAAACCCCTCAAATAGAAAACAATTACTGATAAAGCGAGTGTGAAAAGCGCCCCATGTGTTATGCCTCTTCGACGGCACGAGATACGAGTATATTGTAGGTGACTTTTCTGCGCGCTAAGGAACACTGGCACTCAAAGAAAATTCTCAAATTGAAAATAACAGTGAGGGGATCGTGAACGGTATTTTCTAGGTAATTAGTAAATATGAACGTGCAGATGATGCGTGATGTACTCGTACATTGTTTATGAGCTGCCATCTTTTATTTGTATGAAAAACATATTTGATATTGTTATAATATGAAGTATACATATTATTGATGCGTCATAAATGATTTATTCTAAAATATTGGCACTTAAATTAAAACCATAAATTCATGCTTACTGTAATATGATTGGTAATAAAGTATGATACAATTAATTTATTTATTTTAGCGTATACATTTTAAATATCTCACGAAATAATAAATTGAAACATGTTATGTTGAATATTTCATTTACTTATTTACAAAATTATTTTTGACATGCGTATAATATAGTATTTAATCAATATAATTAGTATGTGGGATACTAATTATTATTTTTAAACATATATTGTTTTAATTATAAAATTTGCTTTTTGTGACATTCAATTCGGTTGTAAATTTATTTTTAGATTTTTTTAAATGGTTGTAATTGATAAAGTATTATTTTTTTGCCAGTATTTTGAAAAAACACAACAAAAAGAAACACAACAATCAAAATTTATTTGAATACAAAGATGCTTCGTTGAATATTTATTACATTTCAAAGAAGTATACAATAAAATTAAAATATTATTAACATTAGATACTAAATAAATACATAAATATCATTTTTTGAATTGTCATTGTAATATGTTTGTTTTTTTGGATGAATGCTAATAATATAAAACAATGCGATTCAATTAAGACATTTTCAGCAAGTAGCCATGCTAAAACTAACGTCTCATCTTCGATTTGAATGTGATAAGAGACCCTATGACCATTTCCTTTATTACCTCATTTCACCCCTAGAATTAGTCCTATGCAAGCGTTTTTGAAGACTTGGTAGACACAAAACGGCAATATGCTACAAAATTTAAAGACAATCCAATTGAAACTTAAAGTTTTACTATATGGGAAATAATAAATTTGCGCTGAGATGCATACAGATACATTACCGACTGTATAACTTCTCTCTGGGCCTCTTTATCTCTAGCCCTCTTTCTTCAGTCATTCACACTCAACATGTTTGCTTCTCTAGTTACGTTGTCCGCCAATCTCTGAGGCGGCCGACGGGTCGAGTACCTACTGGAGTCCCTTTAAACACCTTCTTGAGAGTTCTGGATTCATCGCACCTTACAACACGATCCTCCTATCTGAGTCTCTTTGCCCTTAAAACATTCACTGTCAGAGCTTAATTGATCGCGGAGCTTAGCCTTAGTACGGATGCAAAATCTTTGGTTTTCTTTAACTGGCCCATGTATTCTTCGGATTTCAAATACTTGCATTGCCTCTGCTTGTTTCTCCGTCAGGCTCCAAGTTTCACATCCATACAGAACTATAGATTCTACGGTCACATTATAAACCCGGAAATTGGAAATGCATTTACTAACTATAATAAATTAAATTATTAAAAGTCAAAAAACGAAGAATTACGCATACGAGTAATTATGTAGATTATCATGAAAATATAATAATATAATACAAAATAATATTTGAATATTGTAAATAATAATGATAGATATTATGATAATTTAAAAGCAAGGAAATAGTATTGAAAGTTTGTTCGGGTAAAAATTAAACTCGCCAATCAGCACAGATTCTCGTTCAATAAATCGCTGTGTTATTCGGAGCCATGAAAGCATTCGCGGTGGTAATACAAACCGTCCCGAAAGTTTTCCTTCAGCAATAAATACAAAATATCGCACCGAATTGCCTGTTTATTTCGCCTGATACTATAATCTCGCTACATTTACAAGTTGGAATCCTCTGCCTTAAGCCGGATTATATTGAATCACATATACATGCATACGTTTATTAGTATGGAGTAACACAATAATATACGTATGTAAAAAGTTAGTTGAAACCATTTGACTTGATCTACGACGAAATATTATTATAAATAGTTGATTGACCCCTTCGTATGCGAGTGAGTAGCGATCCGACTCACGAGCAGAGAGTTTAAAATTCGGATTCTATGGCTGGCAAAATTGTACATGTTTTTTCGTGTGCATTTAAAACCAGAACATGGACCAAATTGGTTGAGCTACAACTGACAATTACTAGTCGTAAAAAAATGTCGAAACAATTTTTATATTGTGAAGATCCATGTACTTTGTTTTGGAGACGATATGCTTAAAAGAAAAAGAAAGAATCATAAAAAAATGGCGATAGTTAGTAGCGTATTAATTTGAACTATTATGAAATTATTGTCTTAATGTATTTTTAATTAAATATTTTATTTTAAATACTTTGTTCATTTCTGTAGTTTTTGTTCTTAATTAACTCCAATACTAATATTATTAATAAATCACAGTTATACAAAAAAAAAAAAAAATGAATAGAAAAAGTTGATGGTAATACCATGTTTAAATGTCTTATAAAGTGAAATTTGATATTAGCTGCTATTATTAAAATAATAATACACGATACAACTCAGTACACAAAATTTCAGTTTCATATATTAAAATTTATTATTTAGTATTATTATTATTTAAAATTAAATGGTCATCAAAATGTATTTTTATACAGAAATAAAATGACTCATTTACGATACAAGTGATATTGCTAGAATACTACTTCTACACAATGACAAACGTAAAAGAGTTATCTTTCCAAATAGAACTTTAAGATGGCTTTATAGAAAATACGCAACTCTGTATTAGAACAGTATATTAAGTAAGTATGAGAAAATGTGAAACTTTCATAAAATTTCATATTAAAATTTAAACATTTTTACAGTGATAGCAGCTATTCTTATTAAATTATATATTTTTTTTAATACATAGCTCAACTTATCTTAAAAAATACACAATATAAATAATGAGTGTACATGTTTATGTTGGGTGTATACAACACAGAGAGAACTGCACGGTAAAAATGTGGAGGCGAGTTTGTTCATTTTATTTATCGATTAGTTTGCGTGCAATACTATATAGTGCACTTTGTATCTGTTTACTATATACCCATTGGAGTCAATACTGATTTTGCAAAAACTTTTTACCTCAGTAGCCCAAGCATTTTTACTTCCACAGCAAAACCAGCTGAATAAAAATAGTCATTATTAAATTTTTGTGATCCCTCTTTAAATTTCAAATGCAATGATTTTATAGGCACCCTGTGCATTATTTATATTGAGTATTCAGTGGTATAGAAGCCTTTGCTGGCTTCACTGTGTGGTAATTACGTCACAGTACATACACCATCATAAAAGTGGTATTCAATGTTTTTAATTAAACATAAAGCTTTCAATGTACGGCGATATCAAATAAGAGTATAAGTGACACGTTATCAAAAAAATTATGTGTCATGAAGACGTTTGCAAGTAATAAATGTTTTTGCTACAAACATCTTCTTTCTGCGTTTTGAGGATATTATTTTTGTATGAAACGGAATGTTTATTTACATACTTAACCATGCTTGTAGTGTATTTTTTATTTTAAAAGATTTATGTTTACAATTTTGAGCAAAAAACAAAATTCATCTCAGAAGTGGATGCATCCGATAATAATTCAGTTTAGCAAACATTCTTTTTAAACTTTAAGTCGTTGAATAATATTTTGGCCCACGACATTTGGCTTTTGATAATTAAAACTATGTGTGGTTAAAATTTATATTTTTTGGTATATCGTCAAAATATGTTTGTCAAATTTTCAGAAAAATAGATACAATCTTAAGATATTGTTATCAAATCAATCATCTACGATATTTGTTTTTTCTTCTTTGTATTCGGTAAAAAAAATATTAAAATCTTTTCTATATAAAAAAAACACTATAGATTTTCCTTACTCTAATTTCTATCTATCATATTTTTGTGTTTTTGGCAGTGTGTTTATTTTTATAAAGATATAAAATTGTACAAAAAGATTGTTAAAAAATCGATTATTTGTTTTTATTTTTTGGTTATTGGTGGTGTAAAAGTTTTACGAAAGCCATCAAAATAAATAATTATTTATAAAAGTTAAGTTGCATTAGGACGTTAGATTTTTTTAAATTATAAAAAGAAATGAATGAAACCATTCGAGTTAAAGACAAAAAAATATCCAAATTATTTCCAAATCAAAAAAAGTTTTCCAATCAAAGAAAAAGATTTTCCGGATCAAAAACTAAGAAAATCGCTTTGTAACCAATTCGATTTTGTTAACCGACTTCTGTGACCACGTTTAGAAATTCTCAGCAGCATAGATAGTGTAGCGCTGAAAGTTTTGGTCATTTTGGTCGGATGACCCCGGTTTATTTTCTCCACCACGGATAACTGTAATTACACACGGTAATTGGATCATTCCGGCGTCCGTTAGCGCTCGATGTTTGCCTTCCGCCCATACTGATTCTTTCATAGTCGAACGACTTTTTCCAAGGAAAATGTTTATGTCTTGTTGTTTATTACTTATCGCAATGTCAACAAAATATATAGAAATCTTGGGGATTTTTTTTTTCAATGAATAGTCACGTAAAGTATGAAACTTTGATGTTTTAGTTTTAAATCAAATCAATGAATGTAGTATATATATTTAATACCCTTTCATTTAAAGTTAATAAATTATATCTTTAGTAATATTTGAGTTTTTATATTGAGCTTTGTCAACATATAATAATCTGGATCATAGATTCCCAAAGTGGTCTATATGGACCCCCAGTGGTTGATTTCAACTTGCTGGAGATCCATGTCAGTGAGAAGAAAACTTGGTGCTTTTAAGATTCACTTACGTACCCCTTTGAATCTTGTGGATCCCCAAAATTCAATATTCGGCAGGCAGGAATGGGGGGGGGGGGGAATCGGCAAGTGGTCTACGGGGCATAACATTTGGGAACTTCTGATCTAGATGGTTGAATATTTCTAAAGAATACATTTATCTTATTAATCTTTAATATAAGTACTTATAAGTAATTCCTAATTTCATATTTAATTTAAATTCTATAATATTTTGATGCTTTTTGTTGTTATATGAGCGTAATCCAACATTCTAATCAACATATACATATGGGTGAAAAATTATGGAATAATATATTTTCTCAGAAATAATGAATAAATAACTACCATTGTTTTGTTAGTTATATCGTTGTTAACACTCTTTAAAGTAATTACACCCGAGAAAACATTAATATACTCGTAAATGAATGTGAATAAAAATGAACGATATTATTAAGCAATAACTTTATATTATTAAAATAACGATCCATCAAGAATATGGTTAATATTTTGTATTGTCAATTTTACTTAAACCACTCAAAGAATTGAATCCTAGCTCGTGATCGTAAAGAAATCGACCACCGCTTGCGATATCTTATTTATATCATTCGATCGTAGCCTAAGCTCGTAATACATCCGTCAACTCGTGTGGCAGAGCACACTCTCTCAACGAACCCAGATCGCAACAGCAATTGCTTAATGAAAAGCGCCGTCGCATTTTCCTTTGTATTGTCTCCGTAGATGCAGTTAATTGGATTTCAGGTTTATTTCTCAGATATGTCGCATTGGCGTTCAAGTGGTGTTGGAAAAACCATTTAGATTCAAGTACAATAAGGCGAATGTTTTATGGGGGTGTATATACAAAAAGTCGTTTTGCAATATATTTTACGTTAATACTCAAATATACTCACAAATTATTTTTTCCAGATAAAATATACTCGTACCATTTCTATGAAAGTAGAAAAAGGTATTATGATACATACTAACATAAATTAACATTAACAATAAAATATCAGGTCTGTTAACTTGACTGCACGCAAAAAAAGTTAATTTTTATCAGTTATATACAGCAATAATTCCAAATTAAAAATAATTCAAAAAATTATGCGCTATCCAAAAAACTATAGTATTTTTTGTAGATGATAATTTATTTTGAATACATTAAACGTATCTGATAGTTTACAAAAATCAGGCATCTGATTATTTTTTCTCTTAAATTGATGATTTAAACTTAAATACGGATCTACCTTAAAACTTTAAACATAAGCTTTCGATCAATGTATATGTAAATATTTAATGCCATTTTAAAAAAGGTTTTAATTTTTTTATATGAAACACACTTCATCAGAAAAAATACTAACTGAAATATTAAAACCTAATAAATAAATCACAGAAGTTTAAGATTTCGTCAATTACAATAAGAATTAATTTTAGGTGACTAAATATATTTAATTATGATTAAAAAGGTATGCTGTTTAGCAACTCCATATTTTTTCAACTTTGGTTAAATAAGAAAAATTTCAGGATCTTGAACATACAATATAATCAAACTTATTTCACAAAACGATATGAAACTGTAATAAAATTATTTGAAATAAATTTGACCATGAAAAATCACGATTTGAGTTATTTAAAGTTTGAAATTATTTTGTTATTATTGCCATTTTAAATCGTAATATTGTTGGCTTATACAAATATATATAACTCACTGCGATACTTCAGTGATATTAAGTTGCGTATTATACGTTTGATTTGTATTTAAAAAGCAAGAGAAATTATTAATAAATATTTACAATTCTTTAAAATCTCGTCTATGAACATCAAAGCAATGTGGAATTAATTATAATCACTAAGCCAACATTTGCAAAGCCTTCAAAAAGGGATAAGGGCGAATTAAAAAACGCCTAATTTAACATGGCGTCCTTTTTTGCTTCAATCAAACTTTGTCAATAGATGAAACGATTTATTTTACTTAAAGCAATTAAATTCTTCCACTTAAATAAACAAAAACTTCCAAAAATATTTTTTTCAATAAAATTCACCCTCGATATTTTCCTTCAAACGATTTCCATTAAAATATAAAATAATACAAATATCATTTTAAAGTAATATATATATATATATATAATTTTTTGATTAATTTGTCGGCTCAAATATTATTTATATAGATTTGCATCAGAAATAAATGATAACAAAATGAGATATTCGGTTTTAAATCATATCATTTTAAGATTTTTTTAAACTAAACTTACAATATTAATGAAAGGAGTTCTTTTTCTCCACATTTTACATGAAAAAGTCACAAAATTATTATTTGACGTAACTTTAATATATTTTAAATATTTATCATTCATCGCATTGGAATAAATTTGTGTTAACAAATAATAATTGGGAAAACCCCGCATTAAATTATTTGAAAAATTCAATTTAATATTCTCAGTAATAATGTAAAAATTATGAAAAACGAATAACGAAAATTAAATAATTTTATAAATCTATACTGTGAATAATGTACACTTATATTCGTGAAATATTGAAACAAATGCAATTGTTTGTTTTTGTTGTTTGATTTTTCTCGAATAATAAAAAAATATTTATGGCTATGAAGGCTGAAAATATATGCTTGAAAATTATTGCGCAATTTAGAAGTACCATAAACTTATCATATTGCAAATAGCTTAATATTTTCAATTTAGTCGACAAATTTTTTTAATGAATTCGTGTAACTATCTAGTTTAGTACAAAAGCATAAAATTATTAATTATAAACTTAATTTTTTTTCTTGTACTTGGTTGATAGTGCATAAGAGTATGCGAATTAGTCAAACTATTTGTTATTCAAGCGGTTTAAAACAAAAGAATATAGAAGTATTTTTACTATCGTGTGATGTAAATAAAACATCTATTGAAAGTTAAAAGTATGCCGTAAGTTGAAATTATATTTTTACAACAAATCGATCAGATCATGAATATTTAAACTATATAATTTAAACATCGGTTCCATTTTTTGATGATTTAATTATAAAGTAACAGGTATTTAGAAGTATCTAGTAAAATTTGTTTAATAAGAATTAAAAATATAAGAACCGAGACGTGTTATGGCGTGGAAAACCCAACACACGTGAGAAATGCAAGACACGCGATAACTGCTTCGTTTAAAGTATTTTGTAAGTAATTTATTTATGTAAATAATATTTTTTCGTAATAAATAATACCATAATAATTTCAATACTTTTTTGATCCCAAGTCATTTTTTGTATATGAATTATTTAAATGAATGAACCGTTATTTGAAAATCTACCAATTAAACATACGGCGAACTGCAAGCCTAAGGCTTAGGCCGTATGCACACGGAGCAACTCAAAATAAACTAATCACTAACGTTAATCACCAAACAGTCCGTTATGCATCAGAATCTTTGTAATTGAAAGGAACACTGCAGACGGCACTACTTGTAAAAAGTACCGCCCCGCCATCTGCAGTGCTCAATTCTGATTCATGGAAGTCTGGTTGACAATTTGCGTCAGTGATAAGTTTCTGTTGAGTAGCTACGTGTGCAGACGGTCTTAGTTCTTATCAAAGTTAAGATCAGCCTACTTTACAACACACCATGATGCAATATGTAGCCTCTTATCATGTTGATAACGCATACGACGAAATAGTTTATCTCATAGATAAAACACCTGACAAACACTTTTGATTCTCATATTGAATTTTTTAAGATACAGCTAATAATTTGATCGTCTACGTGCAATGATAACATGAGGAATATATAATTTTTGTGCAAATAT
>JAPMAG010000934.1:0-13509 GCA_036584685.1 Rhyacophila sp. Rhy_31_5 | reverse complement strand
GATTGTTTTGACAGTTATTTTTTTTACGAGTAATAATCGTCAATTATTAGCTCAATCATTTCTGGTTCGTGTCCTGACTAGAATACAAATGAATAAACATTTGTAAAATTTGCGACCAGCACGGGCACATCCACTCACCCACGATGGCGACATAGCATTCATTAACAGAAATAAAAAAAAACAACTTTCGTAGATGTCATTATTTGACATTACCTCATCGAAATATTACTGGAAAAAAATGTGCCAAGGCAATTTTCATGCTGTATAACCCCATGTGCTTCGTTTATACGTTTGAAAAAAATAAAGTTATAAATTTATCTGAAAAATAAATACTATCTTTTATAATATTTTAAAATTATGTTCCTAATGGCACATCCTCAACATATATAACCTACCAGACACTCTCAAACGTAGCGGAAAATATCGTCAAAGATTTATGGAATTAGGAGCTTGTTCTGATTTATTTCTTAATACGTGCGGCGTCGACGAAGCTTTATTTTCAAAAAAGATATAGATTATGATTTCAAAAGGAGAAGTAAGAATTATTACGAGTAAAGCTTTTATTGCTTGTATCATTTACACCAGTGTTTTTCAACATTTTAACACCCGCAACTTGGCTAAAATATACGAAATATTTCGCTGACCGGTTAGTCACAAATAGAAACTAATATGAATAGGATTGTATTTATTAATTACACAGTTAAAAAACAACAATTTTTTGATTAGTTCGATATTTACTGCAGCTTTTTTCTATACCTCTTCTAGGGTTTCAAATTTTATGAAAGAAATATTTTTTTTCCTGAAATTCCACACCACTGTTACAATTCTTGTAATGTGCCGTTGAGAGGTGAGCTGACTAAATATTGGTATTCAGTGCCCGAGCACGTCGTCTATACTCGTCGGATATAGCGCCCCGCAACAGTGAGAATTCCCCGATACCGCTACACCATATTGTCGGATGCTTTTTGCGGACCAGTAATAAATTCATGCGGAAATTAGTAATATTTTTTTCATAATACTATAATCTTAATTTGTCAGAGTACTAACAAAAGGCGTTAAGTAAAAAATGATGAATACGATGAGTTTATTTGGGAGTCTGTATGAAATTGCTTCTCAAAAAAAACGGCGAATTTGGAAAAGGTCTTTTAATTAGTGTGGTAGATACTAAGGCTGTATGCCCAATAAGACTCGTGTGAGGACGGATCCTGGTAAATAGCTCCGTACGACAAGGATTTCCACACCGGTCAATCGCAAAGCAAAATTTAGTCGATCCCAATTAGGATTGTGTATTTTGAAAATAATTACTATTTTCATATTTAAAATTTACAACAATGAATGAAAAATAATATCCCGGTCGTAAGATAGATTTGCCGTCGCCTTCGTAGGTGAGTGGATAGCGTATCCAACTCACGAGCCGAGGGTCATGGATTCAAGGCCCGTGTAGGTTGCAATTTTTTTCAAATGTTTATTTATTTGTATTGTAGCCAGGACACAACCCCAAAACGGTTGAACTAATAATTGATAATTAATATTCGTTAGAAACAATCTACATATTGTGGAGATCCATATGCTTTGGTTGGAGAGTATAGGGTTAAAAGAAGATAGATTGGTTTTGCTAGATATGTCGTTATTTATTAATGAAGCGGTTTATTTTTAGAAAATTTACGATATTTTGTCTTTTAAATAAATATTTTTAAATTTGAAGAAGTAAAAATTGAGTTGTAACAAAAATTTCAATACAATTCTTGTTAGAAATCAATCGCCATGAATATTTAATTTAAAAGTACCTCCCACCTTCAAAAAAGCTGTGTATCCCTTTCTCACGAGGTAAAATCGTTAATAGGCAGTTCCATAATTATGCCCAAGCCGAAACCAATCAGCAGAAGATGGCAGTCCATCATAGTTTTGAGTATTTAATAAGTATTAAATGACCTTGTTTTACGCTGTTTTATTTAGCACTTATTATTTAGGAACATACCTAATCGCTAAATATCAAATATTTTATAATGATGAATTTATTTTTTTCTTCAAATAATGTTTGTTTTCGTAACTGGGCACCATTGTAGGAAATAAATACCTGGCACATGCACTGAAATTCATTAAGAGCGTTAATCGCAATACTATATCATAGTCATTTTTTAATTGTCACTTTGGGTTAAAATACATTAAATATTTTATGATTGATTACTGTTTAATATTGGTTAATAACCCGTCGCTAAGGTATAACTTTTTTTATTTTTAATGAAGAAAAATTCATCGTACAAATTTTTGCGTAAACATTCATAAAACATATCATGTGTTTATTCCGGGTTGTGGAATATTGCACGAAAACGATTGCTTGAAACGAAATTGCTCAAAAAATTGTTCGCCGTATGGAAAGTTTCTCGAAAAGAAAACATCGCCTGTAAATAATTAAATGTACTACAAAAATTGTTAACATTTCGAACCTGTTTAGACAAAAGAAAGTTAATAAAGAAAAATCATTAAAATAGGCGTTTAATGCTTTCTTTCTTCCCATACAAAACTTGTAAATCGATCATTTTTCAAAATCTAACGCTGAATTTCTATAATAATTCAGTATATTTGGTTTAATTCTTTTTGACATAACGTGTATTTAGTTGTGTATATTGTGATTCTAAAATAAAAGCACTTTTCAAAAAACTGAGGGTTACGCCCTTTTACCTGAACAGGGTCAATATATATATATATATAAATTGCCCTCGTGGGTGAGTGGATTGTGACCCAACTCACAGATCAAAGGTCATGGGTTCGAGGCCCGTACTGGTTGCAAATTTTACAAATGTTTATTCATTTTTATTGTAACCAGGACATGAATCCGAAACGGTTAAGCTAATAATTAGCAACTGTTATCCGTAAAAATTAATGTTAAGATAATCTTCATTCTATGAAGATCCCATATGCTCCACATCGTCTACATCGGAGTGTTTATTAAAAAATGTATATATAAAATCTACTGAGTGTATAAATAAATAAGAAAACGTCTGGTTTTAAAATGTACTAAAGTAAAAATGAAGCCAGTTGTTATAATTTATTATAATACCAATAAATATTACTCGTATTAAATATTATATTACAATAGTTTTGCATATATTTAATAAAATTTAAGGCAATATTCATTAATAAACTTTCATTTAATTGTGCAGCTGTAATTGAAAAACTCACTCCTGGAGAGGTTTATCTAGATCAAACTTTATTTTCATGTTTTATTATAAAAATACGAAATATTTGTGAAACATCACTCTATCAAGAATGAATATTATATTTTACCGTATATATATAAATGTTTATTACCATTACCGCGTAAATATTGGCAGATGAAACCTGTGATTGAAATAGCGATTTATTTTACATACAGATTTCAAATCAACTTAATTCACAATTTCTAATGGATCTTAGTTTCTAAAATCTTTCTTGTGCCAATCACATAAAGTGCAGTTAAATTAACAAATGAATGCGTGACGCATCACAATGTGCAAATACTTTTCTACTGCAAATTAGCTTTCTTCGACAAGATTACTTTTATGTTTTATTTGAAAAAGTAGCAGGTAACAGTTAGTTTATACTTTGAAATATGTAGTAATTTTGTGGATGAGAATCGAACATAAAAAAAAATTATCATTTTTATATGAACTAACTTTCAGTATGTTTATATTTCTTAAACGTAACATAGTTTTGCATATAATTCTGATATGAAAATACGAAATAAAACTTTCACTCACAGTAAATTGCGTTGTGACGAATTACTTATTGTGATATTATTATCAATAAAGGCAAACGAATTATTATATTTTTAACTCTATGATATTACGTAAACTGACATCAAAACTATATTTTTTATTAATATTATAGTTGCAGGTTAAGCTTCGTTATGATAAATTTTTATGTAGTGAAAATATTTGATTAGCAATATGCTTTATAAATCCAAACAAAACTTTATTAAAGATAGAACAAACGACGCCATTTTAGCATGAATAATAATTCATCTTCTCGTAGTTCAATAGTGCACCCAATTGATGAGCCGAAGGTCGTAGATTAAAATTACGTAGATGGCAAAAATTGCCCAGTTTTTTTTAGTTATTATTATTATTATTGACAATTATTACTTATTTAAATTTATCAAAAACTCTGTGTCAAGACAATTTTCTCATTACGGTCCGTTCAAACCATATATAGAAAAAATAATAATCATTTATACGTATTTTAATCACAGGTTATTATTATTCTGATATTGTTCAGTACTCGTATAGTATCGAACGATAATTTTTATATATTTATACAACGTCTTCTTTATTTGACGTAACAAAGGTTATTTATAACGAAATATTTTTATTCATGCGTAACCTGATTTGATTACAACATTACAAATTTTACCTTGAAACTTAAATAGAAATTTCTCAACTGTCATTTTATTGAAACATTATTAACAATACGAAAAATGGTACTTTTGTATTAAGAAAAAATAAGACATTGTTTTTCATACATATCAGTCGGAATATTCTTCATTTTTTGAACATTTTTCAGAGTAAATTATTATTTTTTTAAAATTATTTATGTTTATTATTATTTATTTTGTCGTAGTCAATCTTTTGTGGAAAGAAATTTGATATACTGAAATAATAACATCACTTTGTATTAATTTTCAAAAAAAAATATTTTAAAGGTTTAAGAGCGTTTCATTCGGTACAATATTTTCAACTAAATATTTAAATTAATATACTTCAACTAAAAAAATTATATTAAAAATCATTATTGATGATATCAATTGAAGTCAGTAAAGTTTTAATAGATATTTTTTTAATACAATACTTGCTTTTTGTCTTTAAATAACTGACTGTTTTTATACTTATTCAAATGACTAATAAATTATATTTTTGTTGCAGTCCGTCGCTGTCTTCGTATGTGCGATTGCGACGACAGTAAGTGCTCAAGGAAGACGCATACGACTTCGACCTCGCCCAGCGCCAGTTCTCCAAGATGACGAACTTCAATATTACGAAGCTGAACCTCGCGCGGGTGAAGAAGACTTGGTGTTAGTTTCGCCAGCCGATGAAATCTCTCTTTATGGACGCCAAGCGGCAAGAGCCGATAACTATATTCGTCCATCTGCACCCAAAGCTCCAAGAACGAAAGAATCAGCCAAGGCTCCACCTGTACAAACAATCCGAAATTATAATAAAGTGAATGATGATGGGTCGTTCACATTTGGTTACGAAGCTGCTGATGGAAGTTTCAAAGAAGAAACAAGAGGAACAGATTGTGTAGTAAGAGGAAAGTATGGATACGTTGATCCAGATGGCAACAAACGTGAGTTTACTTATGTATCAGGAAATCCTTGTGACCCTAATTCACCAAGCGATGATGAAGACGAAATCAGAAAAGAAGAATCAAACGAAGCTTCTGATGAGCCAGCAAATTATCCAGTCAGACCTGCTAGACCAACTCACACAACTGCACGCCCAACTACGACTGTTTTCCAAAATGCATACCGTCAGCATGGTGGAGAGACTGAAGAAGAAGAAGTCCCTCGCGTACGCATTGCAAGACCACCTCCAACACCCGTTGCTATCACACCTCGTCCTCAACTACCAGCAACAACTTTCCGCCCGCAACTTCTCCAAATTACACAACGCCCTCAAATACAACAGATTACTCCAAGGCCTCAAATTCTTTACACTAGTGTAGCACCATCTTCCATTCAGCCTACTCCTTCACCCTACGTAACTTCACAACGACCTGCTGGACATATTGATTTTGCAGCAGAGTTTGCTAAATTCCAGCAAGAAAATCAAATCGTCTCATCAACACCTGCTACTTATAAGACAAAATCAAAAGCTGGAGAGCCAGTTTCTTCTACAGGAAACCCTGTCTTCTCTACACAATTAGTATTTGACCCATCTAATGGACAGTACAACGCTCAGTTATATCAAAGTCTTCCACAAAACGGTGGAGAATTTACTTTAAATCACCGTTCAGTGCAGCCATCTCCGAGTCCATTCCAGATCCAACAGCAGCCACAAGGATTCAGTCAGCCTCTTTACAGACACCGTCTCCAGCACCCTTCACCACCTCCCCAACAACTTCGTAATCCTCAAGAAGTTTACCAAAGACAACAGTCCGAATTGCAGTACCAGAATTCACAGCAGCTGTTTGCACAGCAGCAACAGTTACAACGGAGTCAACTCCAACAAGACAGACAAGCCGCACGCGCAGCGTTAGCACCTCCACAACGACAAGTCCAACCGCAGCAACAATATTACTACGTAGCCTCAGAGCGCGATCAACAACCAGGTCCAATTGATGCTTTCCTTCGTGGACATGGCATCCAGTATTAAATATATATATTGTATAGCAGTGTACTTCGAAACGAACAATTATGATAAATAAACATTCATTCTTCCCAGTCGACAAACTATTGATTGGATTTTAGTGCAAAATTATTTTTCTGTAAGTTTTGTGGTTATATAATTACTGAGTACTAAAAATATTTCAAGCAACAACAGAAAATTTATTTTTACTGATTTTTTTTAACATATTCCCTGTGAATCTATAAATTTTTATCTATTTTAAAAATATGTTTTATTAAGGTGCGTTCGATGTTGTGAGGTAAAACGACTTTATAATATTATTTTTTGCCAAAGCCATTTTACTTTATATAGCATCATAGTACCATTATGAATATTTATTTCTTTTTACCTCTTCATATTCAAATATAATATGAATGTATTTTTATTTGTTGATTTACTTTCAACATGATGTAATATTAATTTAAGCAAATGTGAATTTTGTGTATGCATGAATGTACAGAACATAATTATGGCATATGCGTTGTGCAACAGTCATTTTTGTAAAAAACGCGAAATATAGTCAATAAGCTTATAAAAATATAAAAGTTTTTATTTTTTTATTGTATTTACTTTTTGTTCTTCCACAAACACTACACAAAGTACTTCCTATAAACCAAATAACATTGAAAGAATATTCACAATGTCATATACAGAATATGTTAATCAAGTGAATAAAAATGAATGTTTCATTTCCATTTTTAATTGATATAAAAACAACATCCAAACATTTCTCAGTTTGTAGGATTTTGGCTGAATAAACAGGCATTACTTGTAGATATGTCGGTAGTGGATACCTTAGTAAGAATAGATATCAAATGTATTTTATATATATTTGGGCTCAAGACAACAATACAACTGATTGACCCAAGAGTTAAAAATTAAACAATTTTTACAATATACCGTATTTTTAGTATCTTGTATTTTTTAAAATTTCTTTATTGTGTTACAATCATTGTAAACCTAGTTAAAATTGAGGTTACCAAGTGTCTAATAATCAAATAACTAGTAGAGTAGCTACCACATATCGAAATAATACGAAATATGAAGGTTCAGGCTGATAAAAGGTGTTATATTTATAGCAAAACAGATAATATACAACAAAATCATCAAGCCTAAGAAGTATGTGTAATTTTTGCAATAAGCGCAAATTATTGATTTGTCAACAATACAAATACTTTTTCTCTGATTCATCAAAGATTTTTTTTTTACTAATTTGGCAATAACACAACCTATTTTGCTAGAATTCTCGTTTTTATGTTTTTAATATCATCGGTTTTCCGTAATTTTTGTATAAAGACCTGATCTTTCTAAGCACATCGCTAATAATAGTGCATTTGTTTTTCTTTAGTAAATTTGTTATTTTTATTATTCCAAAACCACTCTATGAGTTCCTTTATTTTATATCTAGTTTTTTCCATAACGTTATTTACATCCGGCTTTTCCGTATTTTTTACGGGGTGAATTTGGGATCAAATGCCTATTAAATAATTATCAAATACTTTTTATGAAAGCTCTACTCGTAGATCCATCCTATTTTATAAGTTGACCCACTTAATTGAGTTTTTTCTTTTCAAAATATTAATTATATCAGAAAAAATTTAATGAAGGACCTCAGTTATCGGCTAACAGCTAAGTAACGAGTACGAAATCCGTTGTTTTCTTTTATGGACTAATTATTATTTGAAGTATTTTTTTTTTTATATATTGTATAAATATAGGCTTTTCTTGTTTTTTTTATCAGGTTACAAGCTACGAGTATATGCATACACAGAACTATAAGTTTTACAATTACATTATGTATATCATAATATTTTAATCATTTCACCCAAAAAAGGATGTAAGGAGGTTTTTGATTTAATAATTGTAATTGCCAATACTTTTAAACAATTTTTCAAGAGTTAAAATTTGTTTAGCAATCTTTTTATAAATTGAATATCGTCCATATGATGTACTTTGGGTCGGAAAATGATATTGACCTTTTAAAATTCTTACGAAATTTTTACATTTTAGCAGTCTATTCTTGCAAAGTTGATCTTAAATTTTGATAATAAAATAATAGCAGCATTGTTAAAAACACTTCAGAAAGAAGTACGTATCAATTTTTACTTTAAGTATGGGCATAATTAAAAATCAATTCGTTTCAATTGTTTTTATTTCCTTGCACTTTGCGCAAAAAAACAAATATTAGAAAATGTCCGTGATCGACGGCCTCAAAATATTGAATTACCAAGATTTTCTAAAGTGAATTAAATTTGCATATTTTTTTTATTATTATTTACAATTTTTTTATGAAATCAGAAAAACAAAGAAATAAAATATGATTGTGTACTTTATTTTGGTCACATTTTTATAAAATCGTGGCTTATTATGAAATATTGATTTGCTTCAACTAGTTATTATACGATTAATTTAAATAAAACTATTAGTTAACAATTGCTTATAACTTTTTAAAATTTAATAATATTATATTTTAAAAAACTAAATATTATTATTTGAAATATCGCATGGCAATGACTATTATTTATTATATTTTCGTGATAATAACATTTACGCGTATTCTCAGTATACTTTGAACAAGGATGTGTATATACACTAGTATATTATATGTACCCATGGATTGCAAAGTCTTACTGTATAATTTTTATTGGTTCAATAAATAACGAGCGCGTTTATATATTACAGTTACACCTTGATTTAATGGACAAATTTTCTAAGATAAGTACTGCATAAATCTGGTACGTAATTGATTTGTAATTTTAAATAAATTAAGCTCAAATATAACTTAAGTGGACAATTGGTGATACCATTGTGTAATTTGATTTGGTCCTTCTGCTAATTTAGACGTGAAGTAAAATTATCTAGTGCGCGTATCTGAGTAATAAAGAAAACGAATATTCAATGAATACGACCGTTTTACCGAAATAAGTTATTAGAAATATGATTTATATGAATAATTCACACCATAATCAGTTTTTAAGGAATACGATGTACTTTGGATTTAATTTAATTATTTTACAAAGTGTTTACTTAAGTGGGTACCTATCGTCTATATTAGTCTATTATTTAAAAATTCACTGATATCAAAAACGTCATCAACCCCTATAAATTGTTGTGTCTAAAATTAAACCATTTAAGCTGATAGGCTTGTTATTTATTAATAGCTACTAATTTTTTTTCTCGAATAAATCTTTTAATTCATATTTATTTACATAATAAATTATATTCTTTTAAATTAATTTGATCAAAAATGCAGTCTGAAAATATATATTCTTTTACCATATCCACTCTGAAACGGAAAATGTGGATCCTTACAATGTTAAAATTACTGTGCTAAATTTAAAATGACTAATATTAAATTTGTCACTTATTAGCTCAACTAATTTTGTCCATATCTTATGTAGTTCCAAATGCACATGTACCAACATGTGCGAATTTTTCCAGCTATTGAATTTAAGCTCATGATCCACAGGTTGTAAGTCAAACACACTATTTACTCATTTAAGAGAGTGACAAATATATACATGTAATTATAACAAAATAAATGTTATACTTTTTAAATACTTTTTTTAGTCAACAGGATACGAAAAGTAGATCGTGGAGATAAAAAAAAACAATTAAATTTAACCTCTATCACTTAGCGCAAAAAATTGTGATAAATATCGCAAAACACTTTATAAAAAAATGTGTCTATTTTTTTCTTTGTCTCTAATAAGTAGTATTATGCAATACCGTATACGTACGTATTAATATTTTTATCGTATCGATTTCGCCTAGAGAAACAATGCAATACTATTAAAATTGAATTAGTTTAGGCAATATAGACAAAATGGATAAATATGTTTGTTGGCTGAAACTAATATCCAAATTTGTAAACAAACAAGTACTTAAACAAATATCTTTCTACTGAAAGAAATGATTTTTTAATTTTCGAATCCTGAATAATTCTTACATTCAATTTAAACCGTTAGATTTAAAAATCACTTAGAAAAGTGAGTTTTAAGAATATTATTATAATTTCTTCTGGACTTTAGATGTATGTCAAAATTGAATCAGTTTAAAACACGTAAAATATTTTTTTTATATTAAAATGATATATTATTTTACCAATTTCGATATACTCATATAATCGAGCATTAATATGTTTGTAACACGAGTATGTTACAAATATTTTGGGGACTCGTAAGTAAACTATTTACAATTCTACACATCTATCTGCATTGAATGATACAATTACTACAAAAACCTGTGAAACGTAAGTTTACATTAAATTCTAAACGTATAATAAGTTTTTTAAAGTAATTAACAACATAGGTATGGAAGTTTAGTTTTAAATCAAATAATTACAGAAATTTTTAACATTTTTGAGTTTTTATGATTTTTTTACATGGGTGGTGTTATTTAAATATAAGCCATTTTTCTAGCCACTACTTTATAGAGTAATTTTATTAAATTACTAACAAACCATGATGCAGGCTTAGCATAATGGCTACCGTTATATCAAAAGACAAACATTTGCGGAAAATGCAACATCTTGTTATTTGCAACTTGCGATGGGCAGGAGTGAAAGTATGCTATGGACAAGTAATAACCAGCTTAGACCATATATATATTATAACCAGATAGTAAATACTTAACTGTTTATGTTGCAAATGTCATGAGTATTAAGCTATCTTCGGAACCTTTCACTGTGTGAAATCATGTCCCGGCGAGAAAAGTGCGTCTAATTTTGCGGTAAAATGGTGAGTGCATTCGTTAATTGGATTTTACATAGAAAACAATTAATATATATATGTAAGTATTCCTCACAATAATTATTTAAAAGATACTTATAGTTCATATAGCTGTTTTTTTTTCCATATAAAAATACACACTCAACACATGCTTAATTTAATAAACCCGAGATGGTTGAGCTAATTCTTCTTAATTCATATTACGCCCCTTAGTCGGAGCATATGGACACCACATACTGCTTCCATGAGTCCCTGTCATTGGTCAGTCTTCTTGCATCCTCCCATGTCATGTCAAATCACGGTTCAACTAATAATTCACAATTATTACTTATAAAAAATAAACTGTCAAAACAATCTTCACTTTGTGAAGATCCATATGCTTTGTTTCAAAGCAAATATTTTTAAAAGAACATGTTTGTTTTTTTTTAATATTGATAAGGTTTGTGTACGTATTTCTAAAAAAACATATTTTCAAAATCAACGCTAATTTTATCTATAAAGACATTTTGAGTGAATACGTAAGAATATAATTAAATAAAACTCTATTATTATTTGAGTATAATGATTTTTAAAAAATATATATATAATCAATATAATTATTAATATTTGTTTGAGTGTATTTAACAAAAAATATATTTCAAGCCATGATTAGCAGAATACAGAAGCCTTAAAATTTACTATGTTCTCTTAATAATTACATACTATATTCATAGTTTAATAAAACGGTTTCATCATATAAAACATTTACAGTTTTAAAACCATTAACTTTATTTAAATGTTCAAAAATTGCGCAAGTGTTTTGTGTTATTTATGGTCGTTTTAACTTGAAAGATTGTGAACTTAGTTGTTGTAAAATTATGTAATAATTTTAGAGAAATAACGTTGAATAAAATTGTAATAATTAAAGTTTAAAATAAACAGGCTTTACATCGTAAATTAATAATAAAACACGTACGCAAGATTTCTTACTTATAGATTATTTTAATGTATAGGTACACGGTTCTGCTCTCTAGGTTGGTTGCCAGTGAAAATACCATGACCAGATGGTTATTTGACTGTATAATGTATTCTTTAAACTTTCATTAAAATGATTTGGTCCGTACAAACATGTCGTTATACATTTAAATCATTTTCACCTGTCGGCTTAAAATTGTGATCTATTTTCAATTCGTTTAAAAGCATCAGGCGAAGCTACACGTAAAAGAGAGCTAAACGGTAGGTAAAAAAAGAAACCTGAAAACGTAAAATTGCCGCTACGTGTACCGAATATTGAACACAGGTGTCGCTAAAAGCACTGTTGTTAACTTGTATTTTTATGGAATATAATGATATTCGATTGAATATACTGTGGTATTCATTTCGATGTTTTACATATTGAATGCATAATTATCGGTAATTTAGTACAGGGATAATGCATGATTTTAAAACTGTTCGTTGTTACCTAGAACATACTTATTCTTGAGTTTATAAAGTATCGAAATTAATAAAAAGCGAAAAAACATTAATAAATATCAATTGATAATATTCTTTTTTTATATTTTACACTGAACTAGATTACACATTGAGCAATCAATACATCCGCAATCATTCATAAAATAGTACAAATAAATATGTAGTTAATATTATTAATAACAAAAACAGGCGTCGTAAAAGTAACATATCTGCACCAAGACGAAGCATATGAAATTTTCGCAGAATGAGTTTTTCTTAATCAATTGTTTTATACAAATAAAAGTTGTTATTTATTAGCTCAACCATTATGGGTTCGTATCTTGGCTGCATACGAATATACAATTAATTTGAACATTTGAAAAAACGTGACCATATATGGCATGGCATCAAACCTACTACCTGTGATTTTCAAATTAAATATAAAATATAATAAAGGTTTAATTTCTTTATTTTATTCAATTATTTTAACAAATTTTATTATTTAAAATTAAGTTTACGTGCATAACCTAATTAAAAACCCCGTTGCGTAAATTATTCGTAATAAGGTATTCATTAAACTCTTTCTTTCAGCCATTCTAAATAGGTTGTGAATGATGTAAAAAAATGTCATATATAAATATGAAAGTTTTAATATTTTACCAGTATCTATTATACATATTTGACAGTATAGATATCACATTAAGCACCTATTCCTTGTTTTACATAATATTTGTTTTTCTGAAAAGTTTTCTATAAATCAAAATTCCGTAAATACGTATATAATATGTACGTATAAAATGTAAAGGCTTTGTAATATTATAAATATATATCGACCGTGTTTAGGTGAAAGGGAGTTATTTTCATAGAATAAATTTTACAAGAGACAAAAAAAATATGTTTTTATGATTTTTATTCAAAGCCACCATTAACAAAAACTTCAAGTGCATGATGACCAATAAATTGGTGTTTCATTTTCCTGATCT